>PVKU01006248.1:0-107434 GCA_004027475.1 Anoura caudifer
ATCTCTCTGATAGCTAGCGATATCGAGCATCTTTTCATGTGTTTCTGGATCTTCTGTATGTCCTCCTTGGAGAAGTGTCTGTTCAAGTCCTTTGCCCATTTTTTAATTGGGTTGCTTGTCTTCTTAGAGTGGAGTCATGTAAGTTCTTTATATATTTTGGAGATTAAACCCTTGTCTGAGGTATCATTGGCAAATATGTCTTCCATATCTTTTTAGCATAAATTATTTTAGCTACTTATACAGAGGGAGGAAGAACAAGTGTTTCTATTATGGTATATAGAATTTTTACCTTTTGTTCATGGAGACAAACCTCAAAAGAAGTTTGAAGATGTTTGTCATATATTTGACTTTTGTAAAGCACTGGATTCAGTATTTCAAGTTTTAAATATCAATGAAAATATTCCAGCAGTTTGTATGAATATCATAGAAATTGGTTTTAAATGGCATAGGAAGAGTGTTGCTTCCATACATTTACGGTAAAGATGCCAAATAATATTAGGGTTCCTATATGTTATCAAATAGTCTTCTTGATAAATTCAATGATTTGGCTAATGTCATAAATTCTGACTGGATTTTCTTAAAAATTGTTTCATGTGTCTGATTAGAGTTTTTACTAGGAATCCAAGTGTCATATCTTAGACTTGTCACTCATGCTTACATTATTACTCAATTTTCTTTGTCATATTGTCATAGATATGATATTTAACCACCCTGCCTTAGTTTCTTCAACTGTAAAATAGGATTAATAATGGTATCTATCTCTTAAGATGAACTGTGAACCTTAAAGGCAATAATACATGTGAAATACTAAGATAGTATTTGGTATATAATAAAACTAATAACATTGATTTATTTTTCATAATTATGATTACAGTAGTATGCCTTTATCCCCAGTGGATGCCTAAAACCACAGAAAGTACCAAAGACAATATGTAATATTTTTTCTATTCACATATATAGTAAAGTTTTATTTATAAATTAGGCACAGAGAAAGGTTAACATGATAAAATAGACCAATTATAATAATATCAGTTATGTGGATATGGTCTTTCTCTTTCTCAAAATATCTTATTGTACTGTACTCACCTTTTAACTTCAAAAATCACTTTATAGCTTCTCCCTGGAATACTCAAGTTGCCCATGTCAACTAATCTTGTGCTTTGAGGCCATGATTAAGTAAAATGAGGGTCACTTGAATACAAGTACAGTGACACTGTCACAGTGGATCTGATGACCTAGATAGTACTAAGTGACCCATGGGCACAGAGCATACACAGTGGAGATGCACCAGGGATGTCCAACCTGTGGCCTGCAGGCCGCAAGTGGCTGAAGATGTCTGTGAATGTGGTCCAGCACAAAATCATTTATTTACTTAAAACATTTGAGATTGTTCTGTGATTACATGTCGCAATGTTATTTAATGTGTGACCCAAGACAACTCTTCTTCCAGTGTGGCCCAGAGAAGCCAAAAGTTTGGACACCCCTATGACTAGACAAAGGGATGATTCAAGTCTCTGGAAGGACTGAGCAGCAGCGTGGGATTTAAAACTGATTAATTATTTCCGAGATTTCCTCATTGAGTATTTTTAAACTGTGGTTGATCATTGGTAACTGAAACCATGCAAAAACAACCATGGATAAAAGAAAGCTACTGTACAATATTAGACTTTAGAGAAAAAGCAGAGTATATTGTTTTTTGGTTTTTTTAATTATTAAATTTTATTTTAATTGTTGTTCTTATACAGTTTTCTGTTTTCTACTCCCATCCCGTCCCACCGCCCCAGCCCTCCCCAGCTCCCTCCCATTTCCACCCCCCCCAGCTTTTGTCCATGTGTCTTTCATACTTGTTGCTCTAATCCCTTCCCCTTTGTTTAAGAGACATGGACTGAAGTCAGATTGTCATATTAAAATTCTATCTTGGCCATTTATAGTTTTAAGAACTTAGTCAAGTTTCTTAACTGCTCTATAAATGATAATCACACCTCACAGGATTATTATGAAGATCAAATAAGTTACCGATAGTAATTTGTCTTAAATACTGCTTGGCACATAGTAAGCATTACATACACTTATATTAATGTATAAATAAAATATTTTATTATATTTTGCTTTGTGCTCTGCTATTAATTAGCCAAAACTATGTTGAAAAAGAAAAGTAAGAATTTGGAAATCAGTTTCTCTCTAACTCATGCTCTAACTTATTACCCTACTATTTTTTATTCATTATCCTTCAGCCTCCTTTCTCTTTTGACGTGTTTTAATGCTGGATGCATGGGTAAACATCCTGACTATCTATTTAAACATAATTTGTTTTTCTCAGCCAATAATACATTTGACAAGAGAGGACAGAATTTACAATCAGACACAATGTAGTTAATCACTTTTTCTGGACACAATAGAACATTCTGATTTCTGACCATTGGGGATGATTACAGATTTACTCAAAAGGATTAAATAACACATGCTAAAATGGAGGTTTCAATGTTCTGAATCTTTTGTTCTCCTTAAGCCAGAAGTTGATTATGCCACCTAAACTTCAGGGACTTCACTTCGTTAATATTATTGTACTTAAAACAAAAAGAATAGACATGACAACTAAATGTAATGTGGTATCCTGGATTGAATCCTAGAACAGAAAAAAGGACGTTGATTGAAAAAAGTGAACAAATCTGAATAATATCTCTATTTTTGTTAATAATACAGGGTCCGGCACAAATAGTGCCCCCTTTTTATTACAAAATCTTTTATTACAAAATCATAAGCATGTACTTCTGTAACAAAACAATAACACAGGCAAGCACCCCATATGACACTTTAGGTGAAATGTTCAAATTAAAGCTACAAATTATTACACCCACATTACTACCCTACCAACCACACTCAAGCAGGCGTTACTTCTGCCAGACCTTGTATTATATTATTTTAACATAATAATTTCCAAGTGTTGGCAAATATGTCATGATTATGTAAAATGTTAACATTAGGGAAATTCAGGCAAAGAGTATATGGGAACTTACTGCACTATAATCTCAATTCCTTTGTGAATTCAAAATTATTTTAAATGTACATGTTAAAAAAATTTAAGCATATACCTACCATGTGACCTAGTCATTCCACTTTCAGATATTTAAGGAAGAGAAATGAAAGCATATGCCAAGACTGTTCATAGCAGATTTATTTCTATTAAACAAAAACTACAGGAAAAAAACATTTCTATGTAAAAATATGTGTAGGTCTAAGTTCTTTTTTTCTAGTTCAAATAATGTGATAAAATTGGTAAATTTTAATAATTCATTATTTATTTATTCACAGAGATATTGGGTGAAGAGATTTTCAGAATTTAGCCTGACCAATAATTTTTTAGATATTATAAAAATTAAAATACTATTTACAGAAATTAATGCAGCATTAATCAATAAACCTATAATTTTAAAACCCTGTATGACGGTTCTGGCATCAAATTAAAGTACATTGGAAGTATTTATCTATAAAAGTGAATGTATATTTACTAACATGTCATTCATTTTCTCTTATGACAATACAAAATATAATCAAATAGTCTGGGATTGACTAAGGGTCACTAGGGGTAACAGTGAGTGGCACTCATCCAATTTAAACTTCCTGATGCTTGGACCTGTGAATCCTGGCAATGAAAGAAGCAGAATCTGGTGTTAGATGGCAATTGAGAGCACATAGAGAATCCTGAGGAACCTTTCACCAAATCTGCAAAGCACTGCTACCCAGCTGGCACCATTGCTGAATCTTTAAAAGGCCCTGTTCCACTGTTCCACCAAGCTGGCCACTTCAGAACAGTGGGGAACATGGAAAGAGCAGTGAATTCCCTCAGCATGGAAACATTACATCTTCTTTTGCTGTGAAGTGAGTTCCTTGACAAGAAGTGTCACGTTATGGAGAATAACGTGATGGTGTATAAGGCATTCCTAAGTCCAAGGATAGTAGTTTTAGCCAAAGAATTGCATGCAGGGAAGGCAAATTCATATCTGCTGTGAGTATTTAACCTAGTTAGAAGAAAACATTGTCCCTTCTATGATGGAAGCAGTCCAATATAATCAATCTGCAGCCAGGTAGCTAACTGGTCTCCCTGAGAAATGGCACCTTATTGAGAACTCAGTGTTGGTCCCTGCTGCTCAGATTGGCCTTGGTGAGTATAAGTCTAGGCTGCTGCACCCTCCTTGCATAACCTCCAACTCTGTCACCATGGGCACTTTGTTCATGAGCCCACTGGGCAATGACAGGACTGGTTGGAGGTTAAGAGGCTACCACATGTTGCCACATATAATGCACACCCACATTTTTGGCCCAAACTTTGAGGAAGAAAATCTTTCACTGTAATTGTTTAATTCAAATTTTCATTTACTTATATTTAGATACTTTTTTGTATTATAAGGAATTTTAGCATTTATTTTTGAACATGTTATAGTACAAGAAACTTTATGTAACAAGTAATTACAAAACACAAAAACCATATGATCTCACCTTTAACAGGAACATAATCAACAAAAGAAAAAAGCAAACAAAATATAACCAGAGTCATTGAAATTAAGAACAATTTAACAACAGCCACAGGGGAAGGGGGAGGGGACACTGGGGAGAAGGGTTTTCAGGATCTACTTTAAAGGACACATGGACAAAACCAAGGGGGGGAGTTGGGTTTGGAGGGCATGGGGAGAAAATACAGACAACTGTAATTGAACAACAATAAAATAATTTTAAAAAACCACAAAAACAGATACAAAGTATTTCAGGTACTACCCATGTATAACATGCATCCTTATTTTTCCCTCAAATATTTGGGCAACAATGTGCACATTATATTCATATAACTATACGGTCAATTATATCCATAGAATAAATCATTCTATCCACTTTATTATTAAAATCTTCCTCTGCTGAGGTCACCCTTTGTTGAGCACTCAAATGAGACATAAATATTGTCATGTTTTTTTACCATTGCATAGACACCTATCTATATACCTTTGCTCAAGATTTCCTTGTCTCTTCCAAGTCCTCGACTACCCAGCTGAACTACTTGTCACAGCCCATAAATAAATATTGAATTGCACACCTGGCCATTTCTCCTTCTAAGCAAAATGTAAAACCAGGTGCCTTGCTCAAAATTCTGCCCATGGGAAGGATTTTAATTCACTATCTTTCAGGGACGTCCCAGAAAAGGAACAGTGGCGCTTTCAGGCGGCACCTGCATCTCATTCAGATCACTTGGAAATCACTTCCCAGGTTTCCTATGTCAATCTTTGGGAGATCTCCGTGAAACCACTGGTGCAGACCAGGAGAGAGAGGTAATGTTGTAGGAGTCAAAGCACAGGCATGGAGACAGCTTTTTTATGTCACTTATGTGTTCTTTCATGTCTTCATATGCCTTTCTGGATGGAGGAAATGGAAGCAGGGGTCTAGGATTTCAATGGGAAAGCATAGGCAATTATATAAATCTATACATATGTAATAACATTTATTAAGTATTTATTATGAATATGTTATAAAGTTTGGACATTTCCCCCTGTCAATCTGTTCCCTGTTAATTTATTAGGCTCTGGCTGGATAGCTCAGTTGGTTAGAGTACTGTCCCAATACACCAAGGTTGCAGGTTTGACCCTGGGTCAGGGCACATACAAGAATGAATCAAGGGATGATGCATCAGTAAGTGGAACAACAAATCAATGTTTCTGTTTCTCTCTCTCCATCTCTCTCCGCCCATTCCTCTCTATCTTTCAAATTTATAAATAAATAAATATATATATATTTCACCCTCATATGGGTAATGACAATGATTACAGATAAATTGGTTGTAACACTTTAAGCAGTTACAATTTTTCAGGACCTTATGTATCTAAAATTGTCCTCAAGTAACAGGCAAATTT
This sequence comes from Anoura caudifer, assembly GCA_004027475.1. Lineage (NCBI taxonomy): Eukaryota > Metazoa > Chordata > Mammalia > Chiroptera > Phyllostomidae > Anoura > Anoura caudifer. The sequence goes on from PVKU01006248.1 coordinate 5,898, forward strand.
TACAACATCATACTTCAACATTATTGCTCGATTGATTGTAATATGGATCCAATGAATAGATTTCTCTAAATTTATCAAACGGACATATTTCCTAAGAAATTAAGGCATCTATGGTGTGCTTCTCCCCAAAAATGCTTTCATGGACTCAGTTTTACTAAGAACAAATAAAGCTTATGCTGGAACTTTAAATGGTCTTTAAAAAATGATTCATCATTGAGAGACATTTAGTCAGTGATTATCAGCTTATAAGCTGATATTATTGATTCATATAACATCAATAAAACAATTGTAGCAAAGATATCAAATGCTAATAATTACTTTACCTACCAATCTTTGATTCTTAGAGGGTAATAATTCAGCTTACAAGTTGAATTATTATTCACCCTAGAAGTTTCATCGTGCATAACAGTTCCTGACAGACTCAGGTGCTAGAAATGAAGAAATCCCCGTATTAATTTCATACAGAGCAAGGGAGTTAACAATTTTCTAAAAAGACTTGAAAATAACAGATATTAATCTTATAGATTGATTTAATTTTAACCTATTCAGTTAATTGATACCTTCTTGTACCCCAGCTGCCATCAACCAGAAAATCTAAATAGGGAATCTGAACGTGGGGCTATATGGTGCAGACTGAGCTATAATCTTCAGAAATAGAGACAGGAAATGAGAGAGAGAACACTGAACACTATATTTAACAGGAAACACAATCAAAGAGGGAGACAGTTACAATATTTATGCACATTTATTGTATGTGTGTGTTAATTATTTACAAAGGGTATCTCCAATTCTGATGTCCTTCCAGAAAACAAGCTATTAGAAAATGTGACTATGTTTGCCAAGATCAGAAATCCAGGTAACAATATAACTAGGACTTGATCTTGGTTGTTCTGTTCCCAAAACTTATCTTTTGCTATCTGAAAATATACACTAATATGAACAATTTTGAAACAAATAAAAAATGACCATATTTTGCTATTGAAAGAACACTAGAATAGGACCAAAAATCAACCATCCAGTGGCCATAGGTTCGATTTTAGAGACATTATAAATTTCTAAACTGTATCACAGAAATGATGTTAAAAATGAAGGATTTTATTTTCATCTATTGATGCAAGTTAAACATTTTGTTTAGATTTAGAAGACACTCTTATCTTCATAACACAAAATTAGTGGCTATTTTAACACTAAACTTCAAACAACACTTTGAATATTGCCATTGGGAAAGAAAAACAAGCCTAAAAATTTCATGAGTAATCTGTAGCCAGTATTTCTTAAACATTAACAAGACTGATAAATTGAGTAGAATGTTTGGAATATATGGTGCCCTATTTATAAACAATACTCCCCCAGAATTATAATAAGACTTTATTTGAAAAAGCATTTATGAGATTAAAAAATGTATAAAAATAACTACCAATAATTTGCTATACTGGTACTTTTCAAAAGAAAATTAATCTTTTATATACTCCTTGACATACTCACTTATTTTAACTTTCACCCTTTCCAGCTAAGTTTTATGATTTTCATCAGCTGCCATGAGAGATTGGTAAATATTAGCATAAACATCCTTATTTTGTGGTATCTTGCCAAATAACTATATATAAAGCACATTTTTATGAAGAAATAATAAACATTTTTGAGTTTTACTTAAGTATATGCCTTTCACAATTTTCAGTCGACCAAGTAGGTTTTCAGAGAAAAGCATATTAATCATAAATGACCTTTAATTGCAAGCATAGTTTCCTAGGTGTATTAATGAGCTAGTGGTTTTTATTTTAGTTACAATCAATAAAATAATTGCATTTACAAGATAATGAAAATAAAACATATGACAGAGAATAACTGTAAGTTATTACCAACAATGACAACTGAAAAACTTTTTTACCTACGAAGAAATGGCTAAGAATTTACTGAATATTTAAGTTTCCCTTCATAGTAGGATTCTGTTACATTTAGATGTAAATAGAGGACATTAAAAAAGTAAATTGTTGATAATATCATTGTCATTTCTAATGGGATTTTTGTGTAAGTTTCTACATTGCTTTTGCATAATATTGTTTTCCATGAAATAGGAATGACAGTAGACAATGTCTTGTTCAATGTTACTTTCCCAGGTATAAACCACAGTGCCTAGTGCCTAGATGTTCAAAAACTGATGGTTATGCAGGGGTGGGAATAACTGTACCTCTCCTTTCTTAAGGTTCTTTTCAGCTGGGCCTGTGACTTAAATTGACATTAGACTGATTAATCAGAGAAAAAACATACCAATTCATTTAATACATAACACAGGAATCTTTCCAAGGAATGAAGACCCAAAGAAATGGCAAAACCTGCATGCTCTTAGTATTAACTCAAACAAAAAGAGGCAACTGTGAAAAAGTGACTCAGCTATGCGAGGAAGCTAAAGGAAGACAATATTTATTTATTTATGTGTTTATTTTTTATTAAATCACTTTTATTGTTATTCTATTACAGTTGTCCCAATTTTTCCCCTTTGCCCTCCTCCACCCATCCCACCCCAGCCCCTGTCCTACAGTCAGTACCCATGTCCATGGGTCATTCATACATGTTTTTTGTCTAGTCCCTTCCCCTTCTTTCCCCATTATCTCCCTCCCCCTTCCCTCTGGTCACTGTCAGTCTGCTCCCTGTTTCCATGCCTCTGCTTCCATTTCGCTTGTTAGTTTATTTTTTTAGAAGGTCTGTCTGTACAGAATTATCTCAGTCTTAACTTGTCCTTGGTGATAAGAATGATATTTTCCTTCTAGTACAGGGAGAACATCTTTTACCTTGGGATTTCATTTTCTATTCTTTAAGACAAAAAAAATTTGAGTGTTCCTTGCATTTGTTCTTATTCAAGTGCCTTTAACTCTAAAGAGTCAATATGCCAGAGCAGCACATTTTGGGGTGGCACATTCTGAGCTCCTTTAGTGCCACACTTAGTGCACAAATTAAAGAGGAAGAATTCCACTCTCTAGCTATGGTCAGCCGCTGTTGCTTGACAAAATGAATATATGAATACATATGAGGAGTCTGAAAACCAAGCAAACTAAAAGCAGAGGTAAGGATCACTGTTCCAAAGTCTTAGCTTTCTCTATGTTGTTGCTTCTGTAATGTCTAGTTCATAGTTTACAATCTTATATATAATTCACCCATTCATTCATCCATCCATCAGGTAATTCCAGAGCTACTTAAGACATTATATTTGTGTTCAAACTTACTGGCTTATGTATATTTGAAAATTCTCCATGAGAACCTAAAATAAACTAATCTTTACAAAGGGATTTATAATTGCATTTTGTGAAACTAAGAAAGAAGAAAATAATCAATGTAATAATAATCAAAATAATCAATAATCTCTCACTATTTGAATATAATTTTACCCAACAAATCTCAAATTGTTACTAAACAAAAGGAGTTTCATCCACCCAGCAGAGCCAAACACTGAACAATGAGAACTGCAGTGGAGAAAGATTGGCTATTGTATTCTGAATGGTGCCACCCAGGAAAATGGAAAACTAATGCTGAAAGTTCTGAACTTCCTGATCCAGGGTTTGGGGTAGGTTTTTAAGGGGCTGGGGGAACAGGTCTGTGGGAGTGCTGTTGGGGCAAGTTTAATTGAAGGACCTTGGAACTTGGCCACTATGCTAAGTGGTGTCAACATCAGACCTTCTTAGACAATAGCTCTTTACTTCTACAAGGGTTCCCATGTTCACGTTCTGGCTATGTCCCAGTCCTGTAGTTCTGTGCGTGTGCTTGGGGGTGGGGGAAGCAAGACTTTGGTTCTGGGTGCAGATGAAAGTCAAAGTTCTCTGTTCTGTTATGCTTTGGGTGCATGACTTGTAGTTTTGATCTGTTGTCTCTAAAAAGCAAGTCAGTATCTCATTAAACATGATAGGGTCATTTAGAGCTGGTTCTGCAGCTCAAAATTATTTACTGCAATACAAAGACAAGAATATTCTTTATTTTCTTTCCTCAAAATACATACATATATATGAAATATATGTATGTATATTATGTATATATGTATATATACATACACATATATGAAATATATACATAAGAAATATATATATTCTTTTTACAAAATTATATCAATTCAAAGTTATTTTCAGGAAATCAAACTTCATATTTTTAGAATGAACATGTTACTATTTAAACAAACAATTGATAGAAAGAGCCTGCTCTTTGTTGTATCAGTAACTCAGCAGTGATTTGTGTTATTAACAAATCATACGGCTTTTTGAAATAAACCTAGGTCTTATTTCTCTGTTTCCTTTTGTTTAATGCACATGGAAATCTAACCAAATTTTCTCTTCTGTGGGTAGGCAATATTAAAAAGGGGTATTTTATTCCCTCTACTTGAGAAAAGAAAGAGAACCATAAAATTATGTTATTAATGAATTGAACTGATTAGTGGTTGAAATCAGTAAAGGTCATTTAGTTCAGTTAAGAATGAGAAATCCTAAAGACCCAGGGCACAAATACTGTGTCTAGCTTCATGCCCAGAGGTGGAAGGAGGGGGTGGAAGGATGAATTTATGCCTTTCTTAGATGGATTAAAGTCACTTGGCACAAATTGCAAAGTTTCTTTCTTCTATCAGACTATCAGGCTGGGAAGTGAAGAGGGGAAGTCGCTAGAAGAGGGAATGATTCATACATTATTCCATCCTTTGGTTCAAATATCCTGTGCACCTGCAAGATTGGGATGGTTATGGAAATAGAAGTGCTTAGAAATTCGAAGCATGCTTGTAAAGTACATGTTTTACCATGCAAACCATGCACTTCATACACCTGTACAGAGTTAACCAACATAATTTTTTTAGGAAAATATGTTAATATCATAAAGTTTTAAAAATATTTTACATTTGTGAATGAATTGCAAAATTACATTTGGTAGATGTTAAGTGTATTTCACAGTACTGCAAAACTCAGTTTTTGTGTGCCTTGTGGGTGGCAAAATAAATTAAAGGGGGACAGACACAAAGAACTGTGTATTAATGAGTGTTCACATAGAGCTGCATTCAGTCATGTGCATTTTGGTGCACGGATAACAAGTGAGTATTCATGCTGCTAAGTACACAAATGCAGCTACCAAGGTGAGAAAATAGAGTGATTTAGTAGCAAATTCAACAAACAGGAGTCTCTCTAACCCTAGGATGGTTTGCATTTGCTTAATGGGTTTGTAGAGGACTTGACTGCACAAGTCTTAACAAATCAACACCTTTTCTTTACAATTCCCATGGACCATGGAGCTCAGGAGAATCAAAATTATTGGGTAGTAGGCTTTTCAGAACTAAAATGATGGGGTCCTGTTACTGGAACTGAATAGGGTTTGCTTTCATTGTTTTATGTTTTTCTATGTAGAACCTCACAAAAGTTTTCAAGAAGCACCTCACATTAAAGGGGAAAAAACACAATAATCTTGCTTAAACTTTCACAAGTAACTGCCACTTTCTCTGACTCATATATTTGGATTTTTCATATAGGTGATCTGAAAATTCGTACCTTTTTTCAATTATTCAAGAAATACTCATTGAGTACCTAGTTTGTGTCATATACTAACCTATGAAGAATATTTCCTATAGGAGATGTTATTTAAATTAAAACCTGAAGAATGGACAGGAACAAGTATAAAGGACACATGGACAAAAACTGGGGGGGGGGTGAAAACGGGAGGGAGGTGGGGAGGGCTGGGGTGGGCTGGGATGGGAGTAAAAGAAAACTGTACTTGAACAACAATTAAAATTTTTAAAAAGTTAAAAAATAAATGCTCATTCCTTTTGAGAAACACTGAAAAAAAAGAAAAAAGAAAACCCTGAAGAATGAATAGGGAGGTCAGAAACATAATGTTAAAAATAAGGCAATAGGCCCAAAATGGAGTTTTGTGGTCTCTGGTCTGGTACACAGAGGTGGGGGGGAGGAAATTACCCTGACATTCCAAAGGTGTGTTATCTTAGATGCAAAAAGACAACAGACAAACTCAGATAAAGTAATGAATGACCTTGGTGAGGAAAGATACCAGCTTAAGACATGAATACCCACCATGACTCACTTTTAGTTATAAGTTTCAATTTCAGACCATCCTTTATGGTTACCATATTTTGCTGTGTATAATGTGCACCCACATTTTTGGCTCAAACTTTCAGGAAAAAAATCTTTTATTTCAACTTTTTAATTCAATTCTTTATCTATTTATATTTAGATATTTGGTGTTTTGTATTATAAAAGAATTTTAGCATTTTTGAACATATCATCGTAAAATAAATTGTATGTAACAATTACAAAACACTAGAACAGACAAGGTATTTCAGGTATTACCCATGTATAATACATGTCCTTATTTTTCCCTCAAAAACTTGGGCAAAAAAGTTCACATTATACATGGCAAAATATGGTAGTTAATAAGTTTTAATTTCAGACCATCATATGTGGATATTTTCAATCTCTGAGTTTGTAAGGCTGCCATGCAGGCCCCCATGAGCTTGTCAGGTTGAGTATGAGCTCCTGTTTTGAAACTTGCTATCAGTTTCATCGACATGGCATATAGCCAGAAAAAATTAGTAACTTAAACCACCAGATTAAATACCATGTACAACTAAAGATGAAAGAAATACAGATGTGGGGAGGCCAGTTGTAGGGACAGTAACAGGAAAAATGAGGTGAAGGAGGGTAGGTTTTATCTTGCAGGTTTTATCAGTTTCTTTTCCACTGATAAGAATCTCTTGTGATCTACAGTCAGCCTTCCCTTCCAGGTTCAGGAGAAAGAGAGCTTTACAAATGGAGATTTCCCTTATAGCTGTAAATGTCCCTTAAAAAATGTTAATGTTCACTCTGTTTTCAGAACTCCTGTCTTCTATTTCTCAAAATAATTAGCTCAAAATAATCCTTATGCTAAACAAGCATATTTTGGGGTGGCACATTCTGCATCTCTTCACAACCATTCAAAATATATCTACAAGTTTCTGGCATCCATTTAGGATCTAAAAAAAGAGGGGGGAAAACCACAGAAAAACAGCAAAGAGCTAGAAAATTATAGACCCATCAGGGAGTTGACATAGAGGGCAACCTACTAATCCAACATCTAGGAAAAGCTAGGCACAGTCCATGACAAATTATGAACACTTGATTACAGAGATAAGAAAAATATTGCAGCCCTTGCTGGTGTGGCTCAGTAGATTGAGTGCTGGCCTGTGAACCAGAGGGTCACCAGTTCAATTCCCAGTCAGGGCCCATGACTGGGTTATGGACCGGGTCCCCAGTAGGGGGCACGTGAGAGGCAACCACACATTGATGTTTCTCTCCCTCTCTTTCTCCCTCCCTTCCCCTCTGTCTAAAAAAATAAAATAAATAAAATGTTGATAAAAAGAGAGGGAGAGAAACATAAGAAACTCTTAAAAAGATGGTAAATTTAAATGCAACCATAACATTAATCCCATTAAAAGTGAAAGGTCCAAAAACACCAGAAAAAAGACAGCTTGTTAGATTGAAAATAAAGCAAGAGAAAACCATAAAGTGATTTTGAGAAAAACTGGCCAAGCAAGCATCTGTGAAAATTCTCTTTTCTGTAAAAGCAACCAAACAAATTCAGGCAGAAGTGAGAGTTCAGGTCCTTCTTGGGTCTTTCCTCAGTTGAGTTCTGGACATGAGCACAGCCCTATGCAAATACATCAGGGCCTGTCAAAGCCCCTGTATACAGCTCATTTCATCAGACTTTTAATGTTTTGAGTTTGTATATGTTTACCCTAACTCTTCTGCCTCATCTCAGGCAGTTGTAGTAGCAAAATACTTGCTTGCAATTATTTTTAACAAGTACCCCCTGAGGAAAAGCCATTTAACACTGGGTGAGCTCTGAGTCTGTTCAGATACAGAGAGCCCTGAAGGTGGGTTTTTGAGGGAACCCCAGAAAAGTAAAGTAAGTACAAGTCACTGAGAATGAGGATTTGAAAGAGCTGCAGCTCTGTTCTGCTCCCTCCTGCAGCTTCCAGGCTGCGAGAGGAATGTTGCCTATTAATTTTCAAGGCTGGAGCGTGAGATGGAAGAAGAGCAAGTTAAAATTGCACAAACATCACTGCTTTTACTGAGATTCATCCATATGCATAGATATATAGATATAGATATATATAGATATCTCCATGCTCCCTGGCTTTCTCTGAACATTTGGGGAGTTTCCAGAATACTGAGAAAATGCATTCTGATAATTTTTGCCAAGGTGCTTTTCTGGGAAGGAAGGTGAACAGGTGAATGGTGAATACAGTTTCCAGTATCTTTAATATATTTAATATTATTTAATATATTATCAATATATTTAATTTATTTAATATATTATTTAATATGTTTAACATTCAACATATTATTATTTAATATATTTAGTATTCAACACTTTACAGGACATGCAAAGAAACAAGTAAATTTTTTTCAAGATTATCTATTTATTTATTTATTTTTAAACATAGGGGAAGGGAGAGAGAGGGAGAGAAACATCCATATGTGGTTGCCTCTCTCAGGCCCCCTGCTGGGGACCCGGCCCACAACCCAGGCATGTGCCCTGACTGGGAATCAAACTGGTGATCCTTTGGTTCACAGGCCCATGCTCAATCCACTGAGCCACACCAGTAAGGGCAAGAATAAGTAAATATTGATTGTATACAGGAAAACAAATAATCATAGAAACAGTTCTCGAAGAAGCCCATATATTTGATTTATTAGATAAGGGCTTGTTTTTTGCTCATTTGTTTTTATGCACGAATACCCAGGGAAAACCCCAAGACTGAAAATCTACCTCAATAATTAGAGGGCAGCAGAAGACTGAGAAAAAAAGCCAGGGCACATGCGTCTGGCAATTGACAAAGTTATTAAATAGAACTTACATATGAGATGTATCTTGTGTGGCCACAAGATAGCTTATGCACGGTTGCCAGTCACCAAAGAATTATACAGGGTAAAAGGGGGTAATAGTCATAGGTACTAATACATGAATGCCACTAGGTATGGGACACTCCTTTACATGCTTGACCAGGTCAGGACCAAGAACCTGCACATAGTAGGAGGCAGAAAAGGGGTGTTTATTTATTTCAGAATGAATAACAATCACAATCATGCAATCTCGAAAGGGGGTTTGCGTGAAACCATCTTTGTTCTGGCCTGACCCCAGTTCATGGGTCAGATAGTGGTCAGGTGGCTCATCTCCCTACTGCACCCCTCATGACTGGCTCTGACAACTTCATGGGGTCCCTCTTCAATGCAAGATGTCCCGACTGCCCAGGGACAGGTCTCAATAGCACAGAGAGCACAGAGATTTCTCATTTGGTCACCAGTTTGGCCACATGGGACACTTAGGCCACAGCAACAGTATAGGCACATCCAAGAAAAAAAGAAACAAATCAAAAGAACTATTCCAAGTCGTGGTAACATTATTTTCCAGCCCTGTGTTTGAAAAACAGCTGTGACTATGAATTAGTTTTATGACATTTTGGGGGGGCTCAATGTGTTCTTTTTTTATGAAAATGAGTTTACATCTTTCTTTCCCTTTCATTTATTGTGCCAAAACCAGCAACCTTCTAAAGCAGGGAAATGCCAAAATTTTGCATTAAAAGTTATTTTTCCTACGTTTGCTGCTGTTTCTGAAAAATTAAAAATTCTGGTGCTCAAATACATTGTTGTCATTGAATATAAACCATGATGATGCACCAGTAGGTTGAAAGCTGAAGTCACCCACTATGGACATTATTTTACACTATGGACATTACTTCAATTTGGTATGCTGCCAGGACAACACACAGTAGGCCTCAAAACAATCAAGCACAGGTTTCCAAGAGGCATTTGTAGTGGAAATTTCATGGTTGTAGAAGACATTCATGATTAATATTCTTAGTAAGATTGATTAGCAAAACCTCCAAAAATTGCACCACATGTAGTCTTCTTAGATATAAGCTTGTATAACAATCTGTCATGAAGACAAGAATACGGAGTAGAAATTTTAAGGTTCTGTTTTTCTTGAAGCCATTTTAGGCAGCTATATATTCACAACCATAGAATAAGAAATGCATTAGCCTTAAGACTTTTATCCTTAATTTTGTATATAAGTGTGTTGACCTTTCAAATATACCCAATGGAGATCACTATTACTATAATCAAAAAGCAGCTTTTTATCTCATGATTTATATTTGAATGTTTAAACACAAGTGAACATACTTTTTCTTTCTTTATAGTGCTTTATCACCTGAAAATACAACAATGCCAAAATCAAAGTATGAATTCAAAACTGAAATTTTAGTTTAGAAGCTTATTTTTATGTTTTTGTAAGCATTTATTTTGTATGTTAGCTTAGTTTCACATTGTATTTTGTGGAATTTTAATAAATGTTTTTTAATAACAATTAGCACAGTTAGTATTTCTGATAATAGTTTCAGTTCCTGATGTTTGAAGTGAATATGCTTTAGACACAGCTTGAAAATCATTAATATTCATCCTTGCTCTCATAGAATTTGAGAAAAAAAAATACAATTTAAATATTGCTTTATTTTTAAAACAACCTATTTGTGAAGAGAGTTTTACTACTATTTGGCCATATGCATTTTTTAAAAAGGAGGTGGGTGTTTTGTGTGCGCATGTATGCACATATGCATAACTTTACACGCATTAATGTGGGAATCACGTAAAATCTTAAAAAGAAAACTTTGTTTCTAAAATTTATTTTTGCTACATTTATAACATCTCAGACAAGACTCTGCTAATTGGCTGCCCTTGGGTCAGATTCCCACAGCTGCCTTAATTTCAACAACTTCTCGTAGTCTCTCCCTCATTTCTGAAGAAAATAAAATTTAAGCATAAATAGTATTTAGTAGTATTTTGTATCCTTAGTCTAGTTGAAGCTATTCTGTAATTGTTGGACCTTGAAAATGGATTTAAAACATAATAGTCTGAGAACTTCAGTGGGAATGGATGAAATGAGAAGTTACTGTTAATAAGTATTTTTTAACTGATGAGAAAGTTCTAAAATTAATTGTAGTGATGGCTGTGCAACACTTTGAACATACATGAAAAACATTAAATTGTACACTCTAGACAGGTACATTTTATGGTGTATAAATTAAATCTCAATCAAACTGTTAGAATGAAAAAGCAAAGAAGATTATCTTTGCAGTGTTCAGAGAGACAAGGGAAACCCAAAGTTCAGCTAGCTCTCTCCTTTGACTGAGAGAAAGAAGAATGTCATTGGAATAAATCATAATTTAATACCTCAATTATGCTACTTCACAGTACTGAATTAATACAGAGATCCAAACTTTATCCAAGTTTATCTTATTACACTGTGTCTATATGTGTATTATAGTGCCCAGCATTTAAGTCACTCTCAAACTTGTCAGTTAAAAAAATATATATACATATACCCCAAATGATAAAATAATGTTTGCCATGCAATGTACTCATCATGTCATATTTTATTATTGAATTATTACTCACAAAACTCTACAAAGGAGGTGTTATCAATGTCTACTTTATATATGGAACAACTGAGACACAGATTAAGTGAATCATCCAAAGTTATATTTCTGCATGTGGTGGAGCTAAAATTTGAAGCCAAGGAGTAAAACATCTACTCCTTGAAAAATTCTGAATAAAGGAAAAATGCACCCAATGTGAAAACCAATATGCATTAAAAGTCCACATGCACAGTTTTTTAAGGAAAATATTACAGATAATTTTTCCATGATTGTGCAGGTTTAACGAACATGCACACCAATCACACCAATCCATAATATTATAATATATAGTGTTAAATTCAATAAACAATGTGATAAAAACATTATAGGAGAGAAAATACTCTTGGCTGAGACCCTTGTAGTGAAAGATGGATTAATAAGAGAAAAACAAAGTCAAGTTTATTAGCATGTAAACCTCATGTATACATGAAAGATACCCAGAGATCAATGAGTAACTGGCTAAGGTGACTTAGAATCGAGACTAAATAGCATCTTAGTAGGAAAGGGGAGGAGGTATGTAGGTCTCTGAGGAAAGGTAAATTATTTTCAGAAACAATGAATGGGCTCTTAGAAGAACAAATGAGATGGATGGCAGTTTATGATAAAGTTTGGGTCTGGTGGGCACTTCTGGCCTCCTCTTCTATAATAAGAGTCATACTTCCCTGGTTGATGAGACAATTGAGGTCTTTTTGAGAGTCTGTCTTTAGGCTGATAAGGGAAGTTCAAAGAAAACTTCTTCCTGCACTTGCTTCTATTTAAGTGTTTAGTGCTCAACATAGTCAATATGCCAAAGTAGCATATTTTAGGGTGGCATATTTTGTTACCCTTCAGTATAAATTATTCAACATAAAGTCCAATAATATCAAGAAATGCTCTATAATGCTTGGCCATATGGTGAGAAAGTCAACAAAGTGATAACACCTATTAATAATCCACAACACTGAAATATGTCCTTTGTGAGATCTAACGGCTCAATCATGAAATAAAACAAAAGAAGTTTGCAGGCTATGCATTGCCATATGTATGTTTTCTTTTAAATCAGGAATCAGCTTTATACATGATAATATGGATGTATCCTCTAAATAAGTATATTTAAGGCAGTGAATTGGATCCACTCACACTACACCAAACATGTTTCTTAAAATAATTCATTTTACCTTGCAATAATTTTTGTGTATTTATTATCCATGCTTGAGAAGAGCAGTTGATTCATTGGTTCATAGATTACCCACTGCTTATCCACCATGTCTACAATGCCAACTCTAGAGGATTTCTGCATGTAGAAAAGACACACCGAGGAAAGATAGAGCTAAAAGATTTCATTCTGGCAAATATGCTAATACAGTATTCAGTCATTCAACTTAGTTATGGATTCTTCATTATAATTTTATTTTAATCCTCTCAATCAAAAGAGTAAAAAGGGCATTATGAATATCAAAAGTAGAGTGTAAAGGAATATTTTAAAAGAAATTATGCATTTAATTTCAAGCTGCTTTTTCTGAATCTACACAAATTAATTTTCCTCTTAAACATAGTTTTTATAGAAAACTAACTTTATTTTTAAGTATACTTTATTGATTATGCTATGACAGTTGTCCCAATTTTTCTGCCTTGCCCTTCTCTGCCCTGCACCCCCCAACCTCCAGCAATCCCCCCTTAATTCATGTCCATGAGTCATATGTATAAGTTCTTTGACTTCTCAATTTCCTATACTATTCTAAACTTCTCCCTGTCTATTTTGTACCTACTGATTATACTTCTTGTTCTCTGTACCTCTTCTCCCATCCTCCCCTCTCCCTCTCCCCGCTGAAAACCCTCCATGTGATCTCCAGTTCTGTGATTCTCTTCCTGTTCTAATTGTTTGGTTAGTTTGTTTTTGTTTTTTAGGTTCAGTTGTTGATAGTTGTGAGTTTGTTGTCATTTTACTGATAATATTTTTATCTTCTTTTTCTTAGATAAGGCCCTTTAACATTTCATATAATAAGGACTTTGTGTTAATGAACTCCTTCAACTTGACCTTATCTGGGAAGTACTTGATCTGCCCTTCCATTCTAAATTATAGATGTCCTGGGTAGAGTCATCTTGGATGTTGGTCAGAAAGTGACAATCCATGCACAGAAAAGAGGGTACATGTGATTACTATATCCTTTTCTAGAGTGGTGGAAACAGAGTAGTCCATCATAAAAGAGATAAATAGAAACCGCCTAAACATTTACCAGATTTTTAGTGCCCATATGTTAGCTGGTTTGATGAACTGAAATCCCAAAGAGCCCAAGCAACTGAGCAAGTTCATGCACTTCCTTCAACACATTCTCCATAGGCCTTCAGGAGGCCATGAAGTCAATATGCTACTGGTTGGAGGCAGAAAAACCAAACTGAGAGAAGGGAGTCCCTGATACATATGCCCCTACTTCACTCCCTAAAGAATAATTAATACAAAATTGATTATAGGCAAAATCTTAAAACATAGATCCATAAAGCTTCTAGGAAAAAAGTATATAAGAAAATCTTCATATTGGTTAAGCAAACACTTTCCAGTCAGGTCACAAAAATTACTAACTATAATGACAAAAATGATAAATGAAGCTTAATAGAAATGTTATAATTCTATTTATCAAAAGATGCCATCAAGAAGATGAATATGTAAGCCTCGATCAGGGAAAAATATTTGTGTTGCATTGATCTGAGGTAAGACCTTTAACCAAGACATATAAGAATTCTCGTAAATCTTCAATGAACAGACAAGCAACCCAATAAAATATTAGTCAAGTGATCTGAATAGACTCTTTGAAAAGATGAGATATACAAATAGACAAATGTTAATTGAAACAACAATGAGATATCACTACACATTTAAATGGCTAAAAGGGACTGTTACTAATAAATTTGGTAACTGGAACTCATATACATTGCTGGTGGAAATACAACTTGCTTTGAAGTGTTGAGCAATTCTTTAAGTTAAACATACATGTGACCTATGAAATAGCAGTTTAATTCCTATGTAATTACCACCTTTACCAACAGAATGAAAGCATAGGTCTGCTTGAAGATATGAATAGGATTATGCAAAGTCTGTCTGGAAAAAGTCCAGCCGTTGTTAATAGAATAAGAATGGTTTGTGTAACATGATATACCCTGGCAGCCTAGGAGCATGGAGTGGAATGCACATGTGTGAACAATGACAATTTCACCGTACTAGTCAGTGGGGGTGGTAGATGCCATTGAGTGAGCACATGCACCATGTGGCTGTTGCATTCAAAATGACTGAGCAAGTAGAGCAATGAATCTGTATCATATTTTGCATTAAACTTGAGCATTCCTCCTCAGAAACTATTTGGATGATTCAGAAGGCCGCAGCTATGGGCACTTGGTGACTGGCAGCTTCATCATGACAACAAGCTCACTCATATATCATGTCTCATGCAGAGTTTTTTGGTGAAACATCCAATCACCCAGGTGACTCAGCCCCCCTACAACCCAGATTTGGCACCCTGTGACTTGTGGCTTTTCCCAAAGCTAAAATCATCTTTGAGAGGGAAGAGATTTCAGATCATTGATGAGATTCAGGAAAATACAACGGGGCAGCTGAAGGCGATTGGGAGAACTGTGTGAGGTCCCAAGGTGCCTCCTTTGAAGGGGGCTGAGGTGTCATTGTCTTATGGACAATGTTTCTTGTATCTTGCATCTTTCTCAATAAATGTGTCTATTTTTCATAGTACATGGCTGGATACTACATCATCTGTATGTTGCATTGTGCACTTACCACCCAAAGTCTAGTCTTCTCCTGTCACCACATACTTGACCCCCTTTATTCTCTTCATCCTTCCCACTGGTAGCAACTATTATGTTATCTGTCTGTAAGTTTGTTTCTCTTGTTTTTTCATTTGTCGCTTTCTCTTTTATATCCCACATATGAGTGAAATCATGTGGCTCTTGAATGTTTCTGTCTTATTTCATTTAGCATGATATTCTCAAGGTCCATCCATGTTGGTGCAAATGGCAGTATTTCATCTTTTCTGTGGCTGAGTAGTGTTCCACTATACACATGCGCCACAGCTTCTCTACACTTCTTTATTCATCTCTAGCGAATGACACTTAGGTTGTTTCCACATCTTGGCCACTGTGGATAATGCTTTTGCTTACTTTCAAGAGTCCTCATGGAGGTGCTTTTGGTAATTTCCTAAGAACGTTCAGTTGTCTATAGTGGATGAGTTGTGCCATGGTGGGCTCATATTGCCACGGAGATACACAAATCCAAAGCTATGATGTTAGAAACCCAATTCCCCTAAACACTACTCTGTCTCAGTGATACAACTTCAGAAACAAAATCCATAAAACATGTATCACAATCCACATTCTTTCATATATTGATAAACTTCAGAAATTTAATTTTATGAAAACACAGTTTTACTAGCCGACATCTATTTCTTTATTCTAATTTTACCAATGTTTATTTTTAAAGAAGACAAGTATTAGATTTAAACTAAGTTAATAATGTTATTAAATTATGTAAGTACAAATAAATTATAGATTGTCAAAATTATAAATATTATAAATATTGCTGGGTTTTAGCAATTTAAGTTATTTATTTTTAGAGAGAGGATAAAGGAGGAAGAGAGGAAGAGAAACATCAATGTGTGGTCACCTCTCACATACACCTTACTGGGGACCTGACCCACAACCCAGGCATGTGCCCTCACCAGGAATCGAACCTTCAACCCTTCAGTTCACAGACCTGCATTCAATCCACTGATCTACACCAGCCAGGGCACAAAACTATAAATATTATTACTGCCATAGTCATTGGTACTCTGGATGCTGGCCACTAGCTAATTATCTTTTGTGTTGTAGTTGAGTAAAATCACTGTTAGTACATTCAGGTTCTTTAAAATTAGTTTTGTATTTTTCTGTTATTGGAGTTTCCATTCAGATGCTTCAAAATAACATAGATATGGATAGATCCTAATAGGAAAAGTTGGACATGTTGGCAAACCATCATATCATGCTTTCATAGAATGATTTGCCATTTATGAGGTCCAGTTCATCTAAATTCCATTCTTGCTAAATTAAGCTTGATTATAGTTTTCACAGATGTTCTACACATGCAGTATAATATATGTTAGAGCAGTGAATAATTTCCTCATCTCTTAAGCCATAGAAAAATTTCCAGAATTCATTTTGGATCCAAATATTCTGTAAAAAAGCTTCTTTCCTTGTCTCAAATTGACTTTTTAATTCAGTGAATATTGGGATCATCTTTCTTGAATAACATTTTGTAAAATATTGTTCATGACAAGCATGCATCGAAAATTGTGTTTATACTACAAAATATTGTACTTGTAAATTACTTCTTTTTCCTTTTTATTGAATTTATCAGGGTGACACTGGCTAATAAAATTATATAGGTTTCAGGGGTACAATTCTACCCCTGTACACTGAACACATCATCTGTACACTGTATTGTGTGTTCACCACCCCAAGTCAAGGCTCTTTCCATCACTACTTACCCCCTCTACCTCACATCACAACTATTTCCCATGGATTGTTCATAAGTATAATAACTTTACAAATTCAAAGTTCTGAGGTCATAGTTTATGATGCATTCACCAAAGATTGCACACCTGTTGCATACCTGTTATTCATTAATCCATGTATTTCATTTAAAGATTTCACTTATTTATTTTTACAGAGAGTGGAAGGGAGGGAGAGAGGGAGAGAAACATTAATGTGTGGTTGCCTTTTGTGTGCCCCCTGCTGGGAACTTGGCCCACAACCCAGGCAGGTGTCCTGACTGGGAATTGAACCAGCAACCCTTTGTTTCACAGGCCCATGCTCAATCCAGTGAGCCACACCAGCCAGGGCCATTAATTCATGTATTGAATGAGTAGTTGTTCAGCACCAATATGTTTCAGCACTGCTGTACTCTGTTGATTCACAGAGAATTATCCTACTCTTGGTAGCAACTAGAAGAAGCTGTTCAAAGTTACATGTTTAAAATAAATAACTTTACTTCCCATGTCATTTCTACCTACAACAATGCAAATGTGCAGTTAACATGTGCCTCATATTCTGATGAGCTGAAATGTATGATAGGGCTTTGTAGACTTGACAATAATTGGGTTCATCAATATTTACATAGATTTTATTCATCTTGATAAAAGTGAAGAGATAGGGAATAAGAGGACACACATTTCACTGCACCAGTTACGGAATTAGGCCCCTTACAAGACAGCATCTTTCATTTTCTTGAAATTTTCTTGGAACAGAAATTATTTGCCTGTTGTAGAGATAAAAAAATTATCAGGAAACAATTCTCCACGGGTCCATCATGTTCCTGTACATCCTGTGAGAATGACATCAACTATCCCTTGCTCCTGACTCTCTTTTCAAGGACATATGTAGAGAAACAAGCTTTGAAATATAGAGGTGGTCTTCATATGTAACAAAGTGAAATTATCCTCAAGCTTTTTTTTAGTTTATTACAATGCCAGGTGTACTTCCTGCCTATTATAAATGATGTGGGTACCCTAAGCTCAGCCTATTTCAGCTGTAATTCAAAATCATTGCATGCAAAGCATCCACCTGGACCACATTGCATTAAATCCATGGGATTTGGAGGCAATAAAAACTGACCCTAACGTGTTCATATTCATGCTGCTTGCTCTGTTCTGAGTAATAACATCCTTTGTACCTAACTCTGTAGTCCCATGTCTTGTCTCAGCTATCAAGAAACTCTTGTGGCTAATTTGTTAGCTTGTAAAGAAGATAAAATATCACACTCCTCTCTATTCATGACAAAAATTTACAGTGTGAACACCTTCTCCTATGGTTTCACTATCATAAAATGACAGAGTGAGGAATCTCAATCAGGTATGTCTGAAAACAAGTTACACATTTTTTTTTACTACAAAACACTGCCATGTATTATAAAGTACACACACAATACTCTACTATATTATACATATTATATGTACATATATTATATTTTATGTATTATATATACACACATATATTATAATACAATGCTGCCTTATAAAGTGTATATATATAATATAGTATTAGTTATTTAAGTCACTAAGTATATAAATATTGCATTTCATTAAAATATACATCTTTTCTAGCTACTAGAAAAATACTTTGTGGGTAGTAGTCTTTTAATATATGCCTTTTGAATACATTATTAGTATGTTAAGCAACTGTTATATTTTTAGTTGAGTAGAAAGAATGTGTTCATATCCAGATATGGCTTTTGACATACCTGAGAAATCAAAGTTGATTTTTGCCTTTAATCAAGGCAAATTCTGTAGACCTCCAAGACTATTGAAACTGCAATTTTCCTACTTCTCTATATGATTCCCACACCCTGAAATAGAGGCAAGGCTGAGAATGCATACCAAAACTTTCCTAGCAAATATGATTTCAGTATCCACTGGTGTCCTACAAACCCTTAGTTTAACCCCCTTTAACAGTGAGATGACCACTATAAAAAACAGGTCTATGGACAGAGTCATTTACACATGCAGGGAAATTGACATCAGCACCAGTCTCTCAGGTATTTTATCAATAAAGGAATACATTTTTTTTGATCTGAGAAGAGGGAAAATAAAATATTTCCGATCATATTCTAATTAGAATTCAAGTTCAATTTTACTTTTTTAAAGTTTATTTTAACAACCTCCTGATTGTGAAAAGTGAAAATCTTCTAGTCAGTGTTTGATTATATATTGGTTAACCTTCCTTGTAGAAGGTTTATATTTAGTTTTTCTTAAAAATAAATATGAAGTCACTACGCTAGATCATAGCTGAACAACGCACTGGTCAGAAAAGTGAGATCGTTTTCCCCTTTTGAATTTAAATCTGCATTGTTGGTTAGCTGAGCAGTGATTGCTGGAGGGGTTAAGTATCTCTGATACTTCATTTGATTTAAAAGATGTGGCTATCTCTGAAGATAATTCAACTCAAAGCATGTATTTGTCTGGTAATGTCATTTGTACAGATGCCAATGGCTGAAGTCTGGGTTTACGAGTATCACCCATTCTAAACTGGCTGAAAGTATTTTAAAAAATTGATCTAAAAATTCTCACTCCAACAGGTAAAAAGATCAGTATTAATAAAACACATTCTTAGTTAAGGCATTAAATGAGAGTTTATAAATATTACTCCCAGGTGGCAAAGGCTCTATATTTTGATAACATAGAAACTGAATCAAGTTTGTCATTCAAATCATGAAAATGGATTATATTGTCAGGGAATTACCAGCTGTGAAGCAATGATACATCAGGTATTATATGATGAAACCCCATGTAGAGTATAGACAAGTATCTTGGGAATAGTATCTACAACAATGAGAAGGTTAAAATATTTATGTCTATGAAAAAATGTTAAGGGGAAAAGAAGGTTCTTAGGAGGTAGCATACTTAGTACTTAAAAGGTAAATTTCTTAATACCAATCTTGATCCCAATACTGATTAGCTATGAAATCTTGTGTAGTAATTTAGCTTCTTTGCTTCATATTTTTCATTTGTGACATTTGAATAAGTAGAATAAGTATCTCAGATTGTTGCTGTGAGGGATTGAATGAAAGAACTTACATAAAGGTCTAGGACAGCCTCTGGCACTTGGTAAATGTTAGCTAATATTTTTATATATTCTAGGCCATAACAAAGAAAGAAGAGGTAGGCATAATGCTTTTTTTTTAAACTTAGCCAGCTTTAATCCTGATAGTTCTGTTTTATTGCAATAACAGTTCAAAGAAATAGGATGACCTATCTATTTTTTACCTAATTATCTCTGGAAAGAAAATGTCACTCTGTTTATAAGGACACTCAGAGACCCTTGTTTGGCTCTTGCAGTCACTTGTTATTTAAAAATGTGAAAAGTTTCATATTTGTCTTTATAAACATAGAACCCAAATCATTAAGCTGCTTTCTTTTTTTCCTTTTTATTGAATGTATTGGCATGACACTGGTTAACAAAATAATACAGGTTTAGGTGCACACTTCTATGACACATCCTCTGTACACTGTACTGTGTGTTCACCACCCCAAGTCAAGTCTCCTTCCATCACCATCTGTCCCCCTTTACCCTTCTCCTCCACCTCATCACCACACTGTTGTCCCCGTCAATGAGTTTTCTCTCTTGTTTTCTCAATACTTCCACCCTCCCATGGGAAAGCAAACCCAATTTTTTTCTTTTATTTCTCCTCTTTTTAAAACCTATTTATGAAAATTATTTGGTAGATCTCCAAGGAACCCTAAAAATTAGAGAGTTATACAAAGACTACACTGCAATGTCCTATTTTTCAAAAAGGAAATACTTGGATTTTTACAAACTACAATCTGATGAGTTCAATATTTTTCCTGGGAAATATCTAAATGAAACTATTAGAAAAATTTTAAAACAAATAATCCAATTATCAGTCAACCATTGTAGCTTGAAATACATTGTAGGTTGAATGTTAAGACTATCTTATCTCATTGTTTTCAACAAACACCAAAATAATAGCTATAGGGAACCTGTCCACTTGGCATGGTGAATGTAGCCCAGCCCTAATGGAAAAGTGACAGGAGCGAGTAGCACACAGGACCCACACCCACAGATAGGTTTTCCTGTGTGGAATCAGGCCTGCAATGTGCCTAGGCTGCTTTGAGACTTGCTTTTGCTAAAACTCCCTCACCCTGAATTGAGGCAGCACATGTTTACTGCCTATCTTCAAAGTAACTTCCTAAAATCCATGCTAAACTTCCCAAGGGCAGAGTGTAACCAGTTCAACCCTTTTCCCTTTGCATTTGCAAATATCCTTCTTTCTTTGTAGTAATTAACAACTTCCTCTCCTTTGTTATCTGTAAAAGGTAACCACCTGCAGTGAAACTGTGCATAGTAAATGAGGACCATCATCCATGTAATGTACCCAGAGAAGCAATAAAAGCCTGTCCAGGCAGGGGTCCAGGCCCTCTCTCACTCAGAGAGTGGCCATGCCGTCCCTTTTTCTCCATAGGACTTCTGCAGTCCATGTGAATTTGTTCATCGCAGCCATAACACATGGAACCCACGGGGTGGGGGTCAGCATCAAATAACTATTTTTAGAATTACCCACCCAGGGCCATAGCATGTTTTTGCAAGTACTGATCCTTACTTCATGTACATGTTTATCTCAGAAGCTTCCATGGTTAATACAAACGAGATCATTTCACCTCTCTCTGTTTTATTAAGGACAGACTTGAGTTATTCTGACAAAACGAGAACTTTACCTGGGAATTCTGGACACATGAACAAGAGAGTCAAATAGTTCTTCTTAGTTGCTAAAGTTATACAATCTGAGGTGACATGAATGAGAGTGGTGATATTTTTGACTATGTGGAAAAAAAGATAGACTTCAGAGAGAGCATAATGAATCCACACACAAAGGAAATGACAAGTAGAGGGAAAGACTTTAATTTCATCCAGATCTCTGGGTTTGCTGAGGCCAAGCCACTGTGGACAAAGAAAGAGAGGGGACAATGTTAAATTTGTCATGCTCAGGGGACACCCGTGTGGTGACCTTACAAACACAGAGACCCTTAACCGAGTCTATTGTGTTTTGCATCTAAGATAAAACACCTTTGGAATGTCATGGTAATTTCTTCCCTGCCTCACTCCTCACTGCACCAGAGCAGAGACTACGAATCCCCTCATTGGTATTGTTATCGTGTTAATTACTGACTGCTAACTACCCTTTACTCAGCAATGTAAAAGAAGTATGTGTCTATTATATTACTATTTATCCAGTCTCAGAGGTTTTCCCGCTTTCCTTTCTCTGGCCTCCCTAATCTGTCAGCAATGGATTTCATGCAACTGTTTATACCTCCTTCGATTGTAATGTATAAAATAAGGTGTAAAACTGCCATTCTCTGGAACATTATCTCAGTCCATTGAAATTTTGCTTCCTGGCAATTGTCATCAGTTTGGCTCCAATAAATTCATCAAATTCTCTATAGGTTTAAAGACTTCTTGCATTGACACCACATATCTGTCCAAAGTCAATATTTATTGTTATTGTGTTTGTCAAGCCAGTCTCACTTTATTTTTTGATAGATTATGAAGTAATTATAAAAAGAAAATGATGTAGCCAGGTGTAAAAACTTTTTGTATTGCGTGAGAAAATATAGATTGGATGTCAGGACATACGAGTGATTGATTAAATACGTTCAAAATAAAGCTCTGACAAACAACAGAGAAAAATTCTTATAGGTAATTTACATGGTTTATTTCTTTGTTATTTCCTATCTGCAGTTTGTATTAATAACTTACATCAATATATAAAAGACACATTTAATGAAAATGTAAAACAATGGAGTGGTTTTTGGTTCAAAGCTTTTTAAATATTAATAAATGTAATTCCTACATTACCTTGAACAATAGACATGATGTGTATCTTACAGTATGTGGAAGATTGTGAAAAAGATATCAAGTATTTTTTAAAGGATTTTCTTTATTTATTTTTGGAGAGATGGGAAGGGATGGAGAAAGACAGGGAGAGAAAAATCAATGTGTGGTTGCCTCTCAAGCGCCCCCTACTGGGGACCTGGCCCACAACCCAGGCATATGCCCTGACTGAATAATCGAACTGGCAACCCTTTGGTCCACAGGTTGGCACTCAATCTATGGAGCCACACCAGCCAGAGCACAAACATTTATATATTTAGAGGGAAAAATAAGGATAAATTGATGTGTGTTATAAGAAGGTTTTCTTTCAGCGTAAGAACCATTCCTAACAATAAAACTCAAAAGTGGCACTGAACAAAATACATACAATTCCATCATTTACAGTGTTCAAACCAACCTTTGATCTTTATTTAAAAGTACAGCACAGATGAGCTCTACATTAGACTACAGATCTCTATGATGTTTTTTGATTCTGAAATAACATAGGTATAGAAAATGAATAACCTCAGCCTGGTTTCCTTTAATTAAATTGTATTATATCTTGCTGGTGGACTAGTTGATAGTATATCTGAGGATGGGGAGGGGGATGAGATAAAAGAATGGAATCTCTTAGGGCTAGGTATTTGAATGAAAGTCATTACTCAAAACAACAAAATGAGCAAATCTTATGGGAAACAAATAACCAAAACTTTAAAATGTCCAAGGACACCACAATATCAGAATCTGGTTATTACAAATCAATGGTAGTAAAAAAATGGCCATTAAACCTGGGACTCCACAAAAGAAGTCTGTGTGCAATGAGATATGTGCAAGAAAAAGTGTGATAAGGGTTCATGATGTTGGTGTTAGAGGTGTTACAGGTGGGCACAGGTAACCAGGTTCTTGGTGATCATGGACAATGAATTGAACCAAATACACAGAATGTATACCAGACAGAGAGAGAGTAGATTAATTAACTGATAGTGCACTCCACAGAACATGGGAGCGGGCCAACTCCAAGCAGAGATTCACCTCAGGGGCTGGAGAGATTCTGTTCTTTTAGGGCAGATATTTCCTGGCTAGTTTTGGTGGGCTTTTATTGTGCATGCACAAATACTTGTATTACTTTAAAGATACTGAGCATGTGGTATCCCATGATTTTCCTTGATTGCCTCCGGGGGTGAGGGAGCTCACCATGCTAATTTATTACCATGCTATTATAATGAAGCATGGGGTCATGCAGCATCTTCTGCATAGGTGTGTCGTGATTCACCATGACTCAGCACTTTTCCAGAAAGCAGGGGCAACTGGTCTTAGAACAGGGTCCTGTATTTCAACGTCCCTTGCCCAAGTCCTGCAGCATCTCTGGAGTTTCCTCCTTCCTGACTATCTCCTGTCTCAGAGGTGTTAAAAGTTTTCATAGCAGAGTGCCAACAGACCTGGTTATCTGTGTTTTTCCCCACAAATCTGAGCTAATGGTGTCAGAGATGGCTACTTTGGCTGAAATGGTGAAGAATGAAACCAATATGCTCTAGTAGTGTTTCTCAAGGGGAAAAATATTGGCACTTTATCTAGAACAAGTTTTTGTTGAACAGGACTAACCCATACATCATGCCATATTTAACATCATCTATACACTGAGTATTGGTGGCATTCCACAAATAATCCTATTGTATCATTCCTTTGTTTAAAAAATGTTGCCCTTCAAGCCCTAAATTGCTACCAAAATATAACTTATTACAAAAACCTCTGAAATAATTAAAAAATTTCTGAGTAGAAGTACAAAGGTAGATATAATATAATAAGTTCCATCATTCTCTATATTTCTGAGTTTTTGGAATAGTTTCAAAATGTCTATTATTATGGTAGCATTCTTAAATAACAACATTTTATCACTAGTAAATTATATAAGCCTGATAGCCACACAACTCTGTGTGGTAGTCTGAGTAGAACTGTTAGTTGTCCTGACCACTTTTTCTTATATACTCCAGAGCCCAAGTCCTCATATATATTGTATTATTCCAGTCATCTTTGTTAGAGACTTGATGGTAAACTATACTTCTTACCTTTCATTTGCAGGAAGTCTATATGGCTGTGTATCATAGTGAGACCCACTCATTCAACTCAATATTCTGAATAATAGCATACATTCTCAGATACACACATTGACTAAAACTGGTCAATGTAACTAAAAATTATTTTTGCATGCAGTGTTCACACAGTCTTTGACACTGAGTTATTGCCTTCAAAGTAATGGTTTTGGAGGACAGAAGTGAATGAAGTATTTGTGAACTGTCCTAAACCTTCTGGTCATGAGCAACTCTTAGATTCTTTCTGATAGTTAAAAGTACCCACTAAATATTTGAGTTGGACAGTGCTATAATGCTAACAAGTCTTGGATAACATTTTTACAAACCTACCTATTACAAACATGGGTGTTGAATAATGAATTATGTTTAGTTGTATTAAAGAACCAATTTCAACAACCCATTTTTAGGCTTTAGTGCTTCCCACTCTGGATGTTAAGTGCCCCTACTAACACTTTTTGTAAGAAGTTACTTTAAGACAAACACTGAGGTTTCTGAGACTAGATTCTATCATCCATATAGCTGACAGCAAGCAAACAGAGTCTACAGTTCATACCTGCCTATAGAAACACTCAGCAACATAGAGTAGAACATCATGCCTAAGCATATGATTCTCCCAGGTTCTTATGTCCTGTTTCATGCAAGGGTAAGGAGTGTCTAGCTGAACCTGTTATTATGAATAACTTTAATTTCATCACAGAGAAAACATAACTAATATTTATCATATCACTATCACAGGCTACTATTTATTATTTTTCATCCTAAAAATCCATCTGAAACTATGCTAATGAGAAAAGAATTACTGTTGATTGAGATATATGGAGATATCCATTTCAGAAGGTATGTCAGCATTCATTTGTAGGATATGCCTCTTTTCCATATACTCTTTGCGGAACAAATCTCTACTATACATACTGTATTAGTATATTAACTGACCAGTCTTACAATGTGCTGGGTGTTGGCTTAACTTGAAATATTGATATCTACCAAGGAGATATCAGAATCTCACATTGGTAAAGCAAATATTACTTAGGTCTATATGTGTAGCATACATTTTATAAACATATATATGTAGACATTTACAATTTAGTAAACTTGCAAAGGCATTCCTTAGATAGTTGATTTATTCTTGATTAATTCCTTTTTTAATGTTTAAAATCCAAGTATTTATAAATGTCATTTTCTTCTCTAGTCTTAATGTTTTTTTCTCTAGCCCCATTTTAATGGTTATCCAGTTATTTGCATATTGCCACACTCATTTCCTAAAATCAATGAGAAAAGAAATTCCGTGAATTGATAATTCTTCTCCTGAACATCATTAGTGATTATAAATCGTCTTTTAAAGATATAGCTAGTAAGCACTTCTCTGACGATCCTGAATATACCTCTACATATTCCATGGGAAGGTCAGGCAAAATAGCTGGCTGTTTTCTATTGCATATTGACTTCTTGAATAAAAAAGCTTTCCTTGCCATTCTCCCACATCGGGTTGAATGCAGGATCCAAGTACCCTGACCTGTTTTGGGGGACCCGCTGTTCCATCACTTCCCTATTATCTGCCATTTTCTTCTCACCATGACTTGTATTAGCAGAGTCCCTTGAGTGTCCAGGGTTCAGCTATTATTCCCTTTCATTACAGGCCTAAGGCTGAGTATATAGTTCTTAAAGATGTAATTTATTTATTTCTAGAGAGAGGGGATGGGAACAAGAGAGGGAGAGAAACACCAATGTGTGGTAGCCTCTTGCACACCCCCTACTGGAGACCTGGCCTGCAGCCCAGGCATGTGTCCTGAGTGGGAATTGAACCAGAGACCCTTTGGATCATATTATTTGTGTATATTCAATTCAATGTTTATATTATTGAGTCCATTCAATTGTGAAAGAATTAGATGTGACCAAAAAATCAGCTTGTTTGTTTTTTCTTTAAGATTTTATTTATTTATTTTTAGAGAGAGGGGAAGAGAAGAAAAAAGAGGGAGAAAAACAGCAATGTGTGGTTGTCTATCGCACATCCCCCACTAGGGACCTGGTCTGCAACCCAGGCATGTGCCCTGACTGGGAATCGAACCAGTGACCCTTTGCTTCACAGGCTGGCACCCAATCCACTGAGCCACACCAGGCAGGGACTAAGTATATTAATTTGACCCCTAATCATGCTGTTTTATCTCAACTCCTTCTAGTCTCCCTCATTGTTCTCTGCTAAAATTTGTTATTAACTTTGGGCATCCCAGAACCTTTCTTTAATCTTGCCTTACATGCTAGATGATGATGATACTACATCCTAAAAGCTACCAGGAGGAAGCACTCATAAGCTTTTAAGATACTAAGTAGTAATATCTAAAAATAAAAAATAAAAAAATAAACTTTGTCGACCACAGTAACATTAGTAGTCATGAATTTGGTTCCCAGAATGCACAGGCAAGAAAAGCAGATTTCATTATGTGAAATTGAAGTAGGTAGCACTTTGAAAATAACTGAGGGCAACTGAATCTATTTATCTGGTAGTATTACAGCAGCATGTAAAGGAAACCAGAAACACATTAGCAACTCAATAAGCATTAAGATTTTTTTAAAGGCCAGAGAGTCTTGACTACATTCAAAGTTTTGAAATGTCAGCTACACATTATGTGTTTTACATCCTCCTTCCTGTTTATTTTGCTCTAGTTTCACTTGATTTTTTATTAAGGACATATAAGTACTTAAATAATATAATAATAAACACCCATACTCATCAGACAAGAATGATAAAAAATATTAACCTCTATTATGATTTAAATAAATAAAATATTAGTGATACAGTTGAAGTTGCCTAATTATCTTTCTTCAAGCCACTCCTATATCTCTTTTACTACCAAAGAAAACTGTGACTATAAAGTGGAATATGATAAAACATATCTATATCTTTAAAAATATAAAGTTGATATGATTTTTCATGTCTATATTTTAAAAATTTATGTCTCACATATATTTTTCTAACACTGAACAGGAACTTTGTCTTTTACCTCAAGAAGGTGACTAAAACTGGAAATTCATATGGGATCTTATTTGCAGATTGCATATTCTATACAAATATTCAAGCAAGTCCTTTTCTTTTTTCACCATTTCTTTAGATAGTTCACACTGATATACATAACTATGCCATTTCCTTGTTAATTTTATTAAATTTTATGAATATGCTGACATTTTAAAATCCATATTGATGCTCATTTAGGTTATTTCCCAGTTTTTGCTATTGTAAACGATGCTACAGTGTTGTTTCCTGTCCATCTCTATACACTATGAAAAGTTACTTTTACAATATATATTTAGAAATAGTGATATCAAAGCCAGGTCCTGCTACCTGCCACTTTGAAAGCCAACAATTGAGAGGCAGGTGATTGATGTAAGGAAAGATGGATTCCAGTCCCAAAACACGTGTTAACATTTTTTTAATCAGGAGGGAGAAAGAAGGCAGAATAAAGAGATCAGGGGAGAGCCTGTGGACATGCAGGCTGTATCCCCGCTGGTCCTGATATGGATCTTTAATGTCAGATTACTGAAACTGATCGGTGTCAGCTAAGTTCCTGAGGCTGGTCGGTCAGCATCAGACAAAGTCTTATACAAACTGAGACTCTTCATGTTTGCAGTATGCCCAATAAAAAGAAAAAATCCTGTTAATGTAGGAGTTCTTTTTATACATTTGTTAGTGTATTTTATTCTATTTCATGGTCACTCAAAGTAGTATAAAGGTTTTATTCCCTGTTACAATATTAATGCCAAATTATAATCCAAAGTGGCTGTAACACAGTTACAGTCTCATGAAAAGAATATAAAGGTTTCTGCTTCCCCAATATGTTTGCCAAAAATTATTATTACCAAATGTTTTAGTTTGATTTACATTTTCCTTATTACCTGTAAAGAGGTAGGAACTCAATTACACTGATCCCCCTTCAGAAAAATGTAGTAAAATTAGCTTTTAAAAGACTCACATTGCAGTAAAACAGTTGTTCCAAGCCTTAGAAAGAAAGCCTGTAAAGCAGTTTGATATTTTCCTTGACTAAAGGCCCAGATTAAAGGAGCTAATACTTTAGAGGGACAAACAAATGAATATGGTAGAGTCACCCCTTCATAAAGTGGTAAAATAACTTCTAAATACCACATTAATAGGGTGGAATTTTTTTATTTTTTTTAAAAAAATATTCATTTTAGAGAGAGGGGAAAGGAGGAAGAAAGAGAGGGAGAGACACATCCATGTGTGGTTGCCTGTCAAGCACCCCTACTGGGGACCTGGCCCATAAGCCAGGCAATGTGCACTGACTGGGGATCCAAACCGGTGACCTCTGGGTCTGCAGGCCAATGCTTAGTCCACTGAGCCACACCAGCCAGGCCTGGAATTTCTTTAAAACTGTCAGAAGTGTCGGGACCTAATTCAGGCCACCTTACAATATTCCACAGTAGCATATTGATTATTTCCAATTAAAATCATTTCAGAAGTAGCAGGAACAGTAAGATCTTTCTCACTAAAATAAGGAGATAAATCTTGGATATGATAGTGTTAATGGTGAAATCGCACCAAATGTTAGATGTTAGACTTTGGTCTTGAGTTCAGTTAAGAAAGATTTCACAGCCAAGAACTTTCTAACACAAAAATCTATTTAGAAAGTCACAGAGGTAGAAGGAGTGAGTCATGGAGGAAGTGAGCCAGCTGGGTTGCATGGACTCAGGAAGCAAGTTACAGAGGCCAGAGGACAGCTCTTGGAGGTTAGGAGAGAGAAAGGAAGGTACATGCCTCGAGGGAAGGGAAGGAGGAGGCAAGGAGCAGGGGTGCTCTAGAGAGAGAACTGCCCAAGGAAAGAAGGGGTTGGAAAAAGGTGTGGGTGTGCTGAAGAAAGAAAATGCACTGGGTCCTTTGTCTTGAGGATTTCTATCTTTTTCTTCAAAGGTGGGGATTTTAGGGTGAGTCCCAAGGGGGCATCCCAATAGAATATTCATCAGCTTTCCAGGTGTGTCCCTTCAGGGTCAAGGTCTCCACTGAGGTCTCAAGGGCACCAGGGCTGGGGTTCTTAAGTCCTTGAAGGTGGTTCTGATGTCAACCATGGCTTCACTTCATCTAGTCTTGCTGCTTTTCTGGGCCTGCAGCTGAAGCACAACTGAAGCCTGGATGTTACCTCTAGTTTGATCAAAACTCTGTCTGTGTGGTCAACAGACCTGAGGCTTTATTCTTAAGATTATTTTATGTCAGTCAGATCCTCACTGTCCTGAGTGCTTAATGCTGAAGGGAGTGGTCATGCAAGGGTTTGTATGGGAGTCATATAAGGCTGTTCTCCTGCCCCACCTTGCTCCTCCTGTAAGGGGGTCTAAACCCCATGCCAGTGGAGGAAAGGTTAGGGGAGAGTCGTAACCACATGACCAGCAATATGAGGTGTGGGGTCTAAATTGCATGACCCACAATATCCTAAGGGAGGAGGTCACAGTGGGAGTCAGATCCTGCCCTACAATACGTGTTTTCCCAGTTTTGCCCATTCCTAAGCATCTGGGGCTTTACTCCCTGGTGATCTTCTATATCTGACCTGTTGTCCCTACTTGGCGCATGTCTGTGTAACTGCCTACTATATCAATAGGTGTCCTTCCCACTCCTTAAGGCTGAGAGACAACCTCATCATAAGAGTTATAAACTTTAGACTTGGTAAAGCTTGTATAAACAAACCTTGGTCTTTATTAATTTACTGCCTAAGCCCAAACCTTGCTTAAATTCCTTTCTAATAAATACTACCTTTCTTTGTCTTGTCTGTTTCTCAGAAAATTGTTTCTTGTTATAAAAAGTATTAAAAGTACCTACTTTAATCATTTTGGGGCCCCATTTTATGATCTGAGCATCATTGTGATTCTCCTGTGTACATGTAGTAAATTGCTTTTTTTCTCCTGTTAATCTAGTCTCATGTCATTTTATTAGTTCTGTTATAACAACAAGAGAAGGGTAAAAAGGGAGGGGTTTTTTCCCATTCCCTCATAGAAGTTCAAAGGAAACACTGATAATTTCGACCACCAAATATCCAAAATTATCTCAATCATTTATCTTTTACATTAAAAAGGGAATTAAGAATAAGCAATTAATTCATGAGTTTTGCATGGTAATAGTTAATGGAAATAATTAGGGCATGAGTATATTCCTTATATAATATTCCTACTAATAATAGCTAACCAATATAGTGCTTATGAAACTTTAGGTACTTGACTCATTTATTTACCGCAGCAAACCTAGGGGACATGTCCCATTATTATACCTGCTTTTACAGATAAGAAAATTGAGACTTAAATGTACTTGCCTAAGCTTACAGCTTGTAACAAATAGAATTCAAGCTCAGACCATTTGATTGCAAAGCCTCTGCTCACAAACCTCATGGTATATTTACTGTCAGCTCCTTTGAGGGGCTTCTTTCATTACTCTCTTGGTTTCATGATCTGATTCTTTTTCAAGGTAATTTGATACATACAGGGAGAATATTTTCAGACACTTTCAAGTCTATTATGTTGGCAACAATTATTTGGAGAAAACAAAAAGCTGATAAGTTATATTTTTGACATGAAAAAGGTATGATAAAAGAGACTTATTGAGGAAACTATATAATATGGTGGAGAAAGAAGGAGGGTTCAGGAATTATTGAAATTGCATATAGTTTTTAGATAAAAATATAAAATTATTTAACTTACAATATAAGTTTGAAGCTGCTTGCACTCTAAAATTCTATGTATGCCTAAAATTCTTCTCCAATTCTCTTCACTGCTGTCAAAAACAATTAGAGATATTTCATAATTTCTAACATTTTATCATGAAAAATTTAAAAATACAATTTAACTTTTGAAACTTCTAATTAAAATGTAAAATAATCCATCTGAAGATGGCTTTATGCATCTTGAATGTAATTGAATTTGTATAGTCCTTACTTCATTAATTCATAAGTTTATTTCAATATCTCAGTTTCAGGCAACAGTACATAACTAAAAAATAAAAAGAAATTCTTTTCAGGCTAATTGACATATCAGGTATACACGTTTAGCAGTTCAAAAACAGTTTCCCAACAAACAGAAAAGCAGATAAGTTTATCGTATCCATACTCTTGGGTGGGGACTACTGGAAAATTCCATTCTCAGACTCTCTTCCACATTGTCTTCTTATATACAACTCTATGCATCCTTCCTTTCCTTTTCTAATTTCTTTTTATTGTACACACAGAACACAAACACACACACATACTTGCTCATCAACGATGTCCCTTACTATAATCATTCTTTTGAGAAATTCTTCATAACACTGGTACAGTTTTGTTTCTAATATTGTCTGGGAAAGTGAAATTAGTGTCATCCCTTTGTAAGTAATTAAGGATGAGATGCTCTGTTATTTCAGTCAATCAATAGGCATTTAATGAGTCCAACTTCCTGTGAGGAACTGTGCTGTGTGCTGAGGATAATTCCTGCCTTTTGAGAACTTATGAGTGGGAAAGTTCTTCCAGAAGCATGACAGTCAAATCATTTATTTCATTTTAGAATATATACACTAAATATTTATTATGACTCTCCCATGAATTCTCATACTTCCAACTATAACTTTAAATGATATCTTGAGTAGCCATAAAAAAGTTCTCAAGTTCAGTTCCTAATTATATATACAATACTTTCAACCAACAAAATTAAAGGATACTTTATATTCAATTTAGAAAATGATAACATCTTGAACTTTCAAATTTAAGTCACTTAATGGTAATGTGAACAGAAAATAACAGATTATACATGTCACAAGTTATAATAACAGAAGAGGCATATGTTGCAATATGTTTTGTTTATAAAACAGTCTAATATTTTGTTAGATATTAGTTCAATATTTGCATTTTTAAAACTTCCTACAATGTGACCAACCTTCATGGATTTGGTATTGTTGAAATCGTATCATGTATTGAATTTTTATAGACTGCTATTTACATTCAGATTTTTTAAGTGGCTAAGTTTCTACTTTAGTCCAGATTCTGTACTCGGCAGTTTCACATATTTCGCCAACTTTATAACTGTCAACCCTCTTTTAAATTAGGCAGAGCTTTTATATAAGGTTAACCTGAAGATGAGAGAAATGTAAAATCACTTCCATAATTTCACACTGTTTACGCATGGTGCCTCAAACGGAGGTCTTCTTGACTCCAAATCCAGTACTCTTTCCAGTACAATATATGTTGAAAGTTATACTTTTATTGTACTTTTTAAAGATTTTATTTAATTCTTTTTAGAAAGAGGGGAAGGAAGGGAGAAAGAGAGGGAGAGAAACATCAGTGCGTAGTTGTCTTTTGTGTGCCCCCTACTGGGGACCTGGCCCACAACCCAGGCATGTGCCCTGACAGGGAATTAAACTGATGACCCTTTGGTTTGCAGGCTGGCACTCAATCCACTGAGCCACACCAGCAAGGGTGAAAGTTATACTTTTAATGTATCTACTAGTAACTAATTAACCTATATCTAATGTGATCATTCTGAAGTCATTTTTAGCTGGCAGAATAGTTTGACCTCAATAGACACCTCCAGCATATAGTAGTCAAATCATTTTATGGATAGAGGTATAACTTATTTTATGCTACAGAAATAGCCCTGAAATATTTTATGTCAACATTTCAAGATAAAATTATATTTCATACCCTGGGGTGGAACAGAGAGGGGCAGTTTTAACTAAAAGCAAATTAATTTTTTGAAAGAAAGGTCTTGGAAAAATGACTTACTTAAAAAGATATGTAAATTTGTATGCTTGTAAGAGTTTTCTTAATATGTAACCTGATTGTGATAAACGGAAGAGAATGTGACCTTCTAAAGGTAGTAACAATTGCATGCCAGTGTTCAATAGATCAATTAATGGCAATATATTAATAAATGATTTAATGATAAGAAACTAGTTATAATGACAGAAGATTCAGAGACAAGTAACTATTTCCTTCTTTGATCACTTTTTATAAATTTGTACCCGTAACTATTTTAACTGATACATATATACACTGTCAACTACTTGTGATATTTAGAATATAAATGGAATTACTCTCTGTTCCTTAGATATAACCTGGCCTGTGATTATTCTCTTCATTAAGATTGTTTCAAAATCATTCTTCTTACTTACTAACAATAGTTTCATTTAAGAATGAGCACAGTTAATACTGTATTGTTTCCAGTTACTTTGAATGTGATCAGTGATAATAGGATTGTTGTAACCTTCCCTTGAAGCTCAAAATGAATAATTTGAGCTGCTATAGGGTCAGTCTTTCCATGAAGGTATAAAAGCTCTTTCGTACTATTCTGTCATGGGGCTTTTAACATGCAGATCAATAGTAGCACACACTATCAATTTAAATTTGGAGCAAAAATAAGACAATTTTTTTAAAGTAAAAGGCCACATCACTCAAAACTTCAGGTTAAATATTTCATGAGGTACAGGTCATTAAAATGCTGAATAATTGAAATACATTGAAAATACCATGAAATACCAAAGATAAAATAAATGTTTTAATTTCATTTTCACCACTAATCAAAGATGTCTGATCTGTATCTACATATCTTGAAGATACTGTTTGGAAGGGCAAGTTGACACCTAAGCTAACTGTAGTTTCAATCTTCCCAAGGAATGTATTCCTAACCAGTCAATGTAGTAACAACAAAGTCACAAATATCTTTTTTCATTATTCCTATTAAGATTGTAATAAATACGTTATTGTATCCTTAGTGGCATATAATGAGATCTTCAATTCAAAACACCCCATATTCTTGTCTCATGTTAAAAGAAGACAAGCCTGTTCAACAACAACAGCAACAAAAAAAGTTTTTTTTTAAAAAAGAAGACAAGCCATTACAACATCAAGAAAATGGTACAAAATCCTCTGAATTACATGCTATTAGGCAACTACAGCTTTATGGTAAAGTGTTTTTGTCAAAGTTGGTTGTGAGACTGTAGCTGAGGTTGTTAAGAGCATTCTCTTGTGAATGAAAGAAGCGTTCCCCATGTTTCACTGCTCTGGGAATAAATTTGTACCAATTAGGAAACACCACCATTGATTCAAGCAGCGTATTTCTAGTCAAAACTGGCAACACTATTTTTAAATTTTCTATAATGTATTTGAAGGTTTTTTGTTATTGATCACAAAATATGGCCACTTCTCATGGCTAAAAATACAGATGGTGTTCTTTAAAACTAAAAATGTTCCTGTAGCTTTTACATACCTAAAAAAATATTGCTAGAATGTTTTTAAATAAAACTCTTTAAAAAACACCCTGACAAAGACCTTCAGATGCAAAATATCCTATATACCACTTCTCTAAGATGCTTCTTTTATGATTGTCAAAGTGAGAGTGTGAGGCCCAGCTGCCTATCTTCCCAGACAAGCAGAACTATAGGCAATGGCTTGAATGAAACAACTCAAATGACTCTTGTTTTCCTGCTGTGGACTCCCATGAATGTAGTGACCTAATGTCTTCATTAAGATATCAAAGTCCTTTTGGATACCCACAGCCGCCCACAGTGCTTCCTTCTCCCCCTGCCCTAATTCAGGGTACTGTACCTCAGGAAAAGAAGCAAACATCTGGGATCCAAGCTGCTGGCACCGTCAGCTGTGTCACCGTCCAGGCAGGATCTCTGATTAATCTAAAGCCATGTGGCACCTTCTCGTGGCTTACTGACAAGAGTTCTTTCACCCTTCTTCCAGGCAAAGTCTCTCTTACTTCCCAAGCCACATGGCCAAGAAGTGCACCCCAAAGCCATGGGGTCCTCTTGTACCAAAGCTGCAGGGGTCCCCACTCTGGTGAAACCACGTGACTCTCTCCTCTACTAAAGCTGTGGGGAGGAGGGAAGTCACCACTTTGCCAAAGCTGAGTGGCGATTCTCTGCTAAAGCCACATGGTGATTCTCCCTCACAGGGCTGCGACAGTCCCCACTCTAGCCACAGCCTAGTGGTTCTCTGCCTTAGCCAAGCAGGGGTTCTCTGCTAAAGCCACGTGGTGATCTTCCCATGGCTGCAAGGATCATGACTCTGCTAAAGCGTGTGGTTCTCTTCTTAATGGCTGCCATGTCTGGGTTTAAATCCCCACGCCAGTCTTCCTCTGCAGCCCCATTTCTGACTCCTCCCATAATTGGCTATACTTGCTAGCACTCCCCTACCCTTCCAGCTTTACTGGGCTGCCATAGTGATCTGGGCAGGTGTGGCCCCATGACGTGGAGCCCATCCTCTCCAAGCTCTCATGCAGGCACCGCAAACAGGGGAAGTTGCCTCCCAGTTACTAGTCTTGGGTGGAAGTCACTCCCTTCTCCCTGGCTCAAAGCAAGGCCACAGCTATTCAACATATCTATGAAACCAGTTAAAGGTTATAGATATGTTAAATGACCATGCCTATGTTAGCTGCAAAGCTGTTGCTATGCAAAACAGCTTTCAATGGCCCTGCTCCATGTGTCCCTTTCCCCAACTCACACCTGCATGGAGGTGAGGACATCCTATACATCTTTCTAATGTTTCCTGGACACCTTGAGTCCTGGACCCCATTCCAAATCCCTATTTGGGGCCCCCCTCTTGGCTGCACCCTGTTACATTATTATTGTATGTCTTAGGAATCTATGTACTACAAACATGATATAAACTCTTCAAAGACAACTATAGTAAAGCTACAAAATACCATTAGGGTACAACATATTTCTAATATGAAACTGCTGTTACTTACAAATGATTGTGTGGTATCTAAGAATCTCATTTATATAAGTCAGTCCATGTTTTGTATAATGAGAAGATTTGTTGTTCTCATGATATCTGACATGTCTGCAAAAATTCAGTGACTCATAAATAATAATGTACTAGTGAAGTATTTTCATAGAAACACTAGATTTGGAATTAGGGGGAGAATTCTGCAGTAATTATGTCTTCAAATATGGCCTTAAACATTGTTTTAAATATTAGAGAATATTAGGCCAATATTTGATTTTAGGTAATTATTTGAAAATATATGAACTTCTTTCTATTTTGGTTGTTTATTTTGTTCTTTAGATTCCACATATAAGTGAAAGCTTATGGCTTTTATCATTCTGTGTCTGACTTATGATACAGAGGACAGACTGACAGTTGTCAGAGGGTAAGAAGAATGGGGACTAGGTGAAAAAGGTGTAGGGATTAAGCAGTAAGAATTGGTAGTTACAACATAGTCACAGAGATGTAGAGTACAGCACAGGGAATGTAGTTAATAATATCACGATAAATATATATGGTGCCAGGTGGGTACTGGAAATATCCAGGGTATACATTGTTAACTATATGATTGTGTAATCACTATGCCATACTCCTGAAAGTAGTACAAAATGATATTGAATGTAAAGTGTAATTGAAAAATAAGAAATAAAGTTTGTCATCATTTAAAAAGTAAAATACATCTGTCCAGAAAAAAAATATACTATGTTTCATTGGGTTGACTTCTGCAATTTTGAAGTCTTTTTCAGATGTTTTTGTACCAAGGGAATACAGGTTGAAGTCAAATATTCATTCTGACAAATATTTCATAAATATAATGAAGGCAATTATATATGAAAAAAGACACATCCTTCCTTATTTTGCCAAACTACTATTCATACAATTGTGTCACCACACTGTAAAGATCAAAGTATGCCTAATATTTGTAAAATAATAATTTAATCACATTATTTGTAACTCTTTATGGTTTTTCATTATCTGTAGGGATATGTTTACCATTATTCACTACCTGTTTATACATATCTCCTACTGTGCAGAGCTACAACACCTGCAGGTTTTCTGTAGCAAAAGACATTATAAATGTCTTCTCCAATTGAAGCAGTGTTTTTTATATTGTTCTCATTGGAACCCCAGGCCTCCTTGCTAATGCTGCAAGAATTCAGTATTTATCATGAAATGGTTTAAAGAATGCTGTTTTTGCATTATGTGCTATATATCAGTGTTCCAAGTTACATTCATTTACAGCAAACAGAGAATCAAATAATAAATACAAGTTTGGGAACCACTAAATATGTCATCAATTCTTCAGAATGTGAATAGTTTAACATCTAGCAAGTAAACAATTCTTTGGTGAAATTTATAATAAAAATATCCATGTTATTAAACAAAACTCCTCTGTTCTAAACAAACTAATCTTGTTGGTATCTGATGCATTTTCTTTCTCAGCTTTCAGCCATTTTCATTTTGTTTCTCTCAGGTACATTAAACAGAAGCTCAGATCCTTCCTTTTCTTTACAATACTATTCCCTTCCATTTACAGCAATTAGTTTTATAAATTTGTAGCACCCAATGTTTATACCATAACATGTCAATTGCTTAAAGATCACATTGGGTCTTTTTTTGATATTGTTTAGTTTTTTTTAAATAATTTTGGAAATGATATTCATATGACTATGCTTTACTCCTCTAGAAATTTGTGGTCAGCTATTTGAAAGCATAAAGCATAACTGAGCAATTTTTGTATCTTATTCCATGTCAGTGTCTTTTACATTGAGCTTAATAGCAATTGATAGAGTTTGACATTTTTTGAATGCTGTAGAATTACAGTAAAAAAAGAAACTTAGTAGGTCAAATTATTGTGACTTCTCTTTTAAATGTACCATGTCAAATTATATTTGAAGACACTAATACAGTTTATCAACATTAAAACATTTGACTATACTTTAAATATCTTTTTATGTTCTGTGATGGTAAAGTTACATGAATAAATGATAATAGGACATAAAAGCTATCAGTATAAGGTAACCTAGGGAAAAGAAACAGCTGTAACAAAAGGGAGACAGATAAATGATGATATGGTTCAAAGATGCAAATACCCATGAATAGTTTCAGCTGGGAGATATAGAGAGCTGGAAAGATGTTGCTCTCATTTATACCATAAGCTAAATGCTAGGCAGGCAGTAAATTAATCATTCTCCCTGAACCCATCAGAAACCTGTAGTTTCAGGGCCAATGACCATTCCAAATTCTGAAGAAAGGCATCTTCAGTAAGAAATGGGATGGGAACATTTGCTTGGGTCAATGCCACAAAATCTGTTAGGAATAAAAACCAATAAATTTGAAGGACTTGCTGGTGGGTAAGGGTGGACTAATGTGAAAGCATGATGTTTCTAAGGCCTGTAATCATAGAGTGGAAAAGGTTTCATCCTGTAATAAATATCTACAATAACTCAACCGGACTCTCTCTCAAAAAGGAAGATTGAGGAGAATACAGAAATGTTTCATAAAAAAAAACAAATTTTATTTTCAACAAATAGTGCTGGGAAAATTAGATATGCATATGTAAAAGAATAAATTTGGATCTTACCTCACACCACACACAAATATTAAATGAAAATACATTACACCACTAAAAATGATGGCTGAAAGTATAAAACTCTTGGTAGAAAACAGGAGAAAATATTTACCGTGAGTTAGGCAATAGTGTCTTTAAAAAAAAGATTTTATTTATTTATTTTTAGACAGAAGAAAAGGAAGGCTTAAAGAGAAGGAAAAAAACATCAATGTGAGAGCAAAACATTGATCAGGTGACTCTTGTAGGTGCCCAGACTGGGGACCAAACCCACAACCCAGGCATGTGCCCTGACCAGGAACAGAACTGGTGACCTTTTACTTTGCAGGATGACATTCAACCATCTGAGCCACACTGGTCAAGGTTAGGCAATAGTCTCTTGATAGGACATCAAAAAGGCGTCAACAAAAGAAAAACTATAAATATTGAACTCCATTAAAATTAAAAACCTTGTGCAGAAAATGATATAATCACAAAAGCAAAAGATACCCATGGAATTGAAGAAAATATTTTCAAATCATAAATCTCATAAACACTTTGTACCCAGAATATGTAACAACTCTTACAGGTTAATACTAAAAAGTCTAATAACCCAGTTTATAATTGGCCAATGTATTTAAACAGGTCTTTCTACAAAGAAGGTGTTCAAATGACCGATAAGCACATGGAAAATATTCAATATTATAGGTTCTTAGTACAATGCAAATTAAAATGACAAGATACCATTTACAACCATTAGGGTGGCTTAAAAGATAGACAATAACAACAATTGGCAAGGATATGGAGACATAAAACCCTCATATACTGTTGACCAAAATGTAAAATGATGTAGTTACACGTAAAAAGATGTTAAGCATCATTTTTCATTAGAGCAATGTAAGTTAAAACAGTGGGATTCTCTTACACATTTATCAAAAAGTACAAAATGTAAAAACCTGACAACAAACACTAAATGCTAACAAGAATATGCAACACAAACTCTCAATTGTGGCTGATTAGAAAGGAAAAAACTGTATAATCCCTGAGGAAGTCTCTTATAAAGTTGCACACAGACTTGTCATAAAACCTAACAATTCCACCTGTAACTGTTTACCCAAGTGAACTGAAAAGTTGTGTTCACACAAAAACTATATTCATATTCTCCAAAACATGAAAACAATGTCTCCAATAGTTAAACAAACAATGGTACATCATAAAACAAAATATGATTTAGCAATATAAAGAAATGGGCTAGTTAGTCAAGCCATGACATTACTTTTTCCTAAGAGAATGAAGTTATATCCTAAAGGTTAAAATTGAATCATTCCATTAATAATATATCATTATAGAAATGTAAGAACAATAATAGCAAAATATAAATGTGTGCAAATATTATTGGATTCTAATCCAAAGTATAAATAAAGTATCCAAGAGTCTGTACATCCAAAGTGTACAATATGGAAGGAAGTGAGTAGTACCTTTACAGTGAAGAAACTTGGAAAAGAATACCTCAGCTAGACAATGAAGGTTAACATCAGTAGTGATATGGGCAGGATTGGAAAAATCCTCCCTCTGCTTATCTTGGGTTCTTGGGCTGAGGCCCAGTAAATGAAATTGACAAAATATGTACATCAACAGGAGAAAAGGCATGCAAATATATTTGATGTTAAAAGTTGTACATGACACCAGGGAGAGGGAGGCTTTACAGAGTGAAGAGCAAATCCCCAAAGAAATAGCAAAGCTTGCAGGCATACAAATTT
This sequence comes from Anoura caudifer, assembly GCA_004027475.1. Taxonomy (NCBI): domain Eukaryota; kingdom Metazoa; phylum Chordata; class Mammalia; order Chiroptera; family Phyllostomidae; genus Anoura; species Anoura caudifer. The sequence goes on from PVKU01006248.1 coordinate 46,910, forward strand.
TTTTAAAAAAGAATATATTTAAATGGAAGTAACAGTGTTAGTACCCAGTGAAGATCTGGCTGCCAGATGCAATGAAAGGGAGCACTGGAGAGACAGGTGCTGGTGTAAAGGAAAGCAGTTTATTCTCAGGTGCTGGCCACCTGAGAAGATAGGGAGCTCTTGTCTCAAAAGCTATCTTGCCATCTCTGGTCAAGCCAGCAATTGTTATAGAGAGTAGGTGAGAATATGGGAGGGGAAACTTGCCGGGGGGAGTGCAGACATGCAGGTGCTGGGGAGAGAGGGAATGAGGAGTAGGGAGAGGGACCGTAGGCATGCAGGTGGTGTCCCTGTTCAGCCTCATGTGGATGGCCATAATCAGCGAGCGTACTTGAGTTGGCCATCTTGTTTTTTGTCACTTGAATTCCTGAGCAGAGACCTTGAGGTCAATCTGCTCCTTAGTTTCAGATAGGAACTGTGACTGCTAAACTGTAAAGTATACTTAGAAAAGAAAGTTTTCACATGAAAGCTCAGTTTAGAGAGAAAAATCAGGTAGAGTAACAAGCTGGGTTTAATTTTGGGATGTTTACTAGGATCAATATGGGTGGCTATATATAACTATAGCGTACTCATTCCCTGTTACAACAAGACAAAGGAAAGGGACTGAGCTTCTAGAAGCAGACAATTGCAGGAAGGCAAACATATGGGACACTAATGGTATATAAAGGTAACTAGTACAGTTTGCTTGTGTAGACCCTCAGGCTTTCATGAGGGAAATGGATGGCCTTGTTAGCAAGTGGATAGGTGGAGGGCTGAAAGATTATGCTGTCTCTGTTTCTTTTCAGTTCCCTTCAGCTCAAAGTATTCCTTATGCCAGAGTGGCTCATTTGGATATGACATATGTCTGATCTCCATCATACGTTATGTTCTTGGCACGTGACCCTGACATGACACAATGAGAATGGCCCTTGACCTCAGTGGTCTTCCTCCCAAACTCCCATAAACCAAGTCTAATCATTAGAAAACATAGAGGGAAACATAGCTTCTATGGAAGCTAAATTTCCATAGAGGGCCGTTCTATAGAAATGGTCGGTGATCATAGATGTTATCAAGGTCATCGATGACAAAGGAAGTCAGAGAGATTGTCATAGTCCAAAGAAGCCTAAGGAGATATGCCACCTAATTGGTATATAGTATCTCACATAGGATTCAAAGATTGGAACAAGATGATTTCATTAGTGGAAACACTAATAAAATTTTAATAAAGGCTGGAGTTTAATTTTGACAAACAATGGCAATGTAAAATGCTAACAATCAAAGTAAATTAGTTAGGGGTACGGAAGAACTGTATTGTGTTAGTAACTTTTCTGGAAATCTAGACTTGTCCCCAAATATATATATGTAACTTTGTATTCAGTTTGTAGGTATATAATTATTCATCCAATGTGTTCGATCTTAATAAAAATAAATGACCATTGATGTTTCAGGAAAATAAATATTATAATGTACAAAAATTGGAAAGAGTAATGCAATGGCAGGTCAATGACAGATAAAAGGTCAAGGACACCCAGGCTATGTGCTTCAAAAGACATGTTAGTTCATATGTTAGCAAATTTCATTCACAATGTCAGAAGCAGGAGTCACATGGATATGGCACAAACACAAATGAAAATAAGGTATTCTGGCAAGCAGTGTTACAACATATAGAGAGGAGGGGATGGAGAAAGACATGGAGGGAAACAACAATGTATGGCTGCCTCTCATGTACCCTTAACTAGGGACCTGGCCTGCAACCCAGGCATGTGCCCTGACTAGGAATCGAACCAGCGACCCTTTGGTTCACAGGCTGGTGCTCAATCCACTGAGCCACATCAGCCAGGGCTAAGGGTATTTTTTAAATATTTTATTTATTTTTAGAGAGAGGAGAAGGGAGGGAGAAAAAGAAGGACAAAGTATTCTTTATCTACATCCTTTAATGCTATCAATTTGATATATTTTTACTTCTCAAAATGAAAATTGTTGTTGAATCACAGTATTTTAAAAACTCATATTAAAATAACCTTTGCAGATTACACTACACTTTTGTGGCATTGTCTATAAAATTTTTAATTATCAATAAGAAATCATTATAAAAGCAGCGGAGTAGGAGCAGCAGTAGTCTTTATTGCATATTGAATATTTCTGGCTTAATTGATTTGGGAAACAAAAAAGTAGACAATGGTATAATTATCTCATTATAAAGTAAACTGAAATATGGTATAGAAAAACATCAGTATATTGGAAGACTTGAAGCCCATGAAATTAAGTTGATAAGCTTTAGGCAGTGGCATCAATTTTGTGTCTTACTCTAAAGAATTTATTTAAAAGAAAATGTGCCAGTTGCCACATCTAAAGAGAATAAATTTCGATTTGAGAAGAAATTACAGGTAATGAGCAAGAAAACCATTTTACTAGGCTATATAATGTGAGAACATGTTTACTTGTCATTAAAATGTTGCAAAAATGTGAATATTCAAACCTAGATTTGGGCATATGATATTGCATGTATGTGCTTTGTTTTATAGTTAAACATGAGTCTAAAATGAAAGCAAGTCATATTAAATAGAAAATGGATTAGTTCCAAATACCTAGTTCCATTTTGAAACAACCAGCAAATAAAAATCTTCAATAAGGATTGATTGAGGTGATTATACGTGTAATTGAGGCAACTCTTTTCATATCCCACATAACTCCTCTTAACAAATCATATAATAAAGACAACTACACATGGTGAGAATGAGAAGATTATTTAGAAAAAGCTAGGTACTACTGTTTCAATTTTAAAATAATTACCCTGTTTCTGTATTTTACTTTGCCTATATAGGAAACTGAACATTTTACTTCAAGAAAAGATATTCCTCCAAAAATACAAAGTAAAAACAAGAAATCCATTAACTTTATTGTAGGTCTGTTAATTTTCTTAAATCCAACACATATAGTGTGATTATCATGATACTAGATATTATCCTCTGTTTGTTCACAATCATTTTACCTGACATTATTTATACTCATTAACTATACATAATCAAACCAAGAGTATTTAAATGCTGAATATAGGTTTCACAATTGGTTAATGTAATACAATTCAAATGTAAAAGCTTGTATACACAAAAGACTCCATACATACACATTCTAATAGGTTCATATTATTTGTCACTTGGATAAGCCTGGGTGACAATTTTAACCATGTGGCACTATATTAAATTAAGAATACCTTATCAAGATGCAATGCTGATTTCCTGCATATTAGTTATGCTGAAATGATTTCTTCTTAGTTATGTAACAGATTCTTTCCATTTTTTACTATTGTTCATGCGCTTCACATTTGGCTTCTTAAAATTCATGTTCATGTTTTTACCACAATTAATGGCAGTGAGGGATCCCTCTATCCATAGGTGCTATTGTATGTTTACTGGCTTGCTTCCTCTAGACCCCAACTTAATATTTCTTAAACCTTCATGATGAAACCTTTTCAAAAGATGTAGAAAAATCAATCAACCTGGGAAAAGAAGCAATGACACAGGTACTTGCTGACAAATTTTGGTAGGCTTGGTAATGATTGGGTTAGCCAGGTGGTAAATCAGGGGCATTCTGATGCTTACTTAGCTTTTATAACTTTAGCAGTTTGGAAAATTTCTTTTTCTTTCACATACCCCTGCAACATCTTCTTTAATCTACTATTTATTAATCACATTAGCAGTCCTTGTAAAAATCAACCTACTAACTTTAAATATTTTGCAGTGTTATGAATTAAAATAATAATTGTTGCAAATTAGTAACTGCGTAACATACGGACCTGGTTTAATTAAAAGATGGAAATAGTCTCGTGACTGCTTATTTCTAGTAAACATTATCTGTTCTTCCTTTGAAAATTGTGTCTGTATCTGAATCAACTATCAGGGATGATATTCTCAAATTAAACACGACCATTTGATATTGTCAAAATAAATCCCAATATCAAAAACAATTTTTACCAAGTCTCCATAATGCCACAAAAGGCTAAAAAGATTTATTTTCCCTTATGCTTTCTATTTGTTATATGGCTGCTCTTTGCTTCCAAATATCTGGCTAGCTGGGTATATTTTGTTGTTCATTTGATTTAATTTAACTTCAACTGAATCTAAATTTTTTACAATATTAGAACTATGAGTCCTTTGTTGATTTTTGTGTGCCCATGAGAAACAAAACATTTTGTGCATCATGAGGCTAGTCCATTCAGGAGGTAAAGAAAGGATAACTGTCAAGAGGCTGATGTTTTTATGACCAGAACGCTTGAATTCTAAAACCAGAAAAGCTGCCTCATTTACTTGCAAGAACGAGACAAATGCAAGCTGGTTCAGGTGAACAGAAGGTTATTGTGAAGGGCCAGCCAAGAGAAAATATTGACAGACTCTCACATGTACCAAGAATTCAAGAAAGATGATCTGGTTTTAAAGCAAGGATGTTGTGACAAAGAAAGAGGTTCAGGATAAAAATTGCTCAGAGCTTATTCTAGGCTCTGTCAATTGTTCGGAGTTTGATTTTATGAAAATTATTTAAAGCCTCAGGAGCTTTTTTTTTTTTTTGGTTGTTTTAAAAATAAGGATGATAATAACTACCTTAGAGAGATGTTGTCAGGATTAAATGAGATTATTTATATGGCTAAAATCTTTTCATGGTAGATTTAGTACTTGGTAAATGCTAGCCATCATTATACCTGAAATTGTGTATGTAGGCTCTGTCAGTCCTACTACAGAATGCCAACATTTTCAGTACTTCTAGTTCAAATCCTGAGACAGGATTTATTGATTTATAGGTTTCATAGCTATATGGGAGCAGCTCTTTACACCAAGATATGTCATCACTTGCTGGTAAACATGTATTTGACCCATCCTAGGGTACAGTGAGCTGTCACTGAGAGAACATAATCACATGACATTGTCACAAGTCAGCAACTTGACATGGTGGCATGTTAAGCAATAATTGATGGCATCACCTAATATAATTACTTTTTATAAATAATGAACCTCTCTAATATATAATATCCCAACATCAGAAACAACAATAAAGAAAGAAGTACTTTGAGAACAAAAAGGTGAAACAAACACATGATATTTTAGGGGAGCAGTGCCTAAGTTAGGAAGGAAGCTATATGAAACAGAGAGATGCTGCTATTATTATTGTTTCCAGAAAGGGATAGTGTGGCCTGAGAACATATTGCAAATCATCTCTAATGCCAAACCAAAATATCTTCAAAGGCTCCCCATTAATGATTTAATTCTAATTGTTCATGAAAATTTTCCCAATTTTTTTCATTGTTATTCATCAGCAATTGTATATTTAATTGTATAGTAGCCAGGATTATCAGAGATGTTATGTTCTGAAAGATTAGCCAGTTAATTGTTTTAATTCTTACTTTGCTTTCATGGGGACATAGCATTAGAAGAGGTTCTTCTTACCCTCTCTATGCAGCATTTACATCTAAAGGGAACATGACCCATTTTGGAAGTTGAGAGAAAATGGTTAAATTGAAGGGTTTTTAAAGAAAATACACAAATAAATTAAAAACAACCAGAGTGGAGCCCTGACTGGTGTGGCTTAGAGGGTTGGGCATCATCCCACAAACCAAAATGTTGCCAGTTTGATCCCAGTCAGGGCACATGTCTGGGTTGTGGCCAAGTTCCTGGCTGGGGGTACACAAGAGGCAGCCAATCAATGTTTCTCTTACACATCAATGTTTCTCTCCATCTCTTTCTCCCTCCCTCCCCCCTCTAAAAATAAATGAAAATAAAAACAACCAGAATTGAAAAATAATACTGTAAATTTTATGATTATAGTTTTAAGCTGGTAAATATAAGTAGTAGGTGATGTTATTTCAGAAGAAATACAAATTATTTTGGTTCTGATCAAACATCTAAAGAAGGAGGGAAAAGGAAATGACAGGGTTTCTTTTCCTCCAAAATATCTACCAGAGTAGGAATAGAGCAATCACTCCTAATCTATCCAGAATGTAAAAATTAAAGGTTGAGAAATGCATCACGCAGGATGATACTTCTAGTATGTCCCAGAGCATATCCAGTACTATACAGATCCAAGAAGTTTATTCTCTCATTTCGCCCCTTGAATAAAAAGCAATAGAAGAAGAAAAATATTTCCCTAAGACAGTGTGTTTAGATAAGGATCAAGCTACTGACAGTCTTTCAAATATGGGTAATAGATCAGAGTATCAAGTATCTCTAAGCATCTTTATCTGTGACAAACATGATACATAGACGTTAACATCACAAATTATTGAATCAAAGATTCTGTACTTTATTCTGTATTTCTGTATACTGGTAATGTTTTCAGTTTTATTAGCTAAATAACAATTCACTCTCTTTTCTTACATCTTTGTAATAGATTTTGAATTAGTTTCCATTTGCAAAGTAATTCCACATCAGTTCAGGAGCAAGAGTATTTCACTTAAAATGAACTTATAGTTCAATCTCAGAAAGTTAAGTAATGAACCATTTTCCCTTTGAGCCAAAATAACTTTATGACAGTGATTTTTAAGACATCAGTATTGCATTAATTAGGATTTTAGTAATTCCAATTCTTGCCTAATTGCTCTGATTTTTTCTCACTAAAAGCACTCTTACAGAAAGACATTTTTTTGTTGTAATCAAGAAGGTGAGCTAATATCAAAAGTATTTCTGATATTTCATTAAATTAGGTTAATAGGGTGACTATTTCACAGCATGACAAAGGTGCATAATATAGTACTTCTCAGTATAATTCTTAATAATTTACTCTCCTATCCCTGTTTTATGAATCATGTTTTTCTTTGAACTATTTCTATGGTTTTTCTCTTAATTTTACTTTTATGTTTAATTGATATTGCTTCATCTAGCTGTTCCTAAAAGTCTCCTCAATAAATAAACTACAATTCAAATGCTGCTCTTGGTGTCTCTTTTAGTTAGATAAGTCTATTCATATAAATCCTTCAGCCTGCTTCCATTGGTTCCTTGATTCTGACTTTATATTCTATCTCTTCATGTCAAAAGTAGCCTGTATCAACTCATCCATTTTATTTTATAATTTTGCAATTGCTCCAATTTAGAAAGTACCATTTTCTTCTGATAATGAAAATAAAAGCATAAATCACTGAACAGTAAAAATTATGAGTATGTTCTTCCAATAAAAGATTTTTGCTAATAAGAAAGGGAAAAGATGAAGTAGTCTCCTATTATGCACTTTTTATTAAGTTCCTTTAAGTGTAAAATTAGATTGTTTCAATGAGCTTTTTCTTGTTTTGTGAGATGAGCCTGTAATGCTATGAATTTCTCTCTTAGCACTGCTTTCTCTGTGTCCCACAGATTTTGGAATGTTGTGTCCTCATTTTCATTTGTTTCAAGGTATCTTTTGATTTCTTCCTTGATCTTGCTGTTGACCCATTCTGTGTTTAATAACATGTTATTTAGTTTCCATGTCTTTCTGTGTTTTTCAATGTTCTTCTTGTTATTGATCTCTAGTTTCATAATATCGTGGTCATAGAAAATGCTTGATATGATTTCAATTTTCTGAAATTTATTGAAAGTTGTTTTGTGGACTAACATGTGGTCTGCACTGGAAAATGTTCCATGTACACTTAAAAAGTATGTATATTCTGATGTTTTGGGTGAAATTCTCTGAAGATATCAATTAAATCCATTTGATCTCGTGTGTCATTGAAGGCCATTCTCCCTCTGTTGATTTTCTGACTGGAAGATTTATGCATTGTAGCCACTGGGGTATTAAAATCCCAAACTATGAAGCTATTTCTGTTGATCTCTTCTTTTGTGTTCATTAAGATTTCCTTTACATAATTAGCGGTTCCTGATTTGGGTACATCCTACTTCTGGGAATATATCCAAAAAAAAACCCAAAACACTATTTTGAAAGGACATAAGCAACCCTACGTTCATTGCAATGTTATGTACAATTGCCAAGATATGGAAACAGCCCAAGTGCCCATCAGTATATAAGTGGATAAAACAACTATGATACATTTACACAATGGAATACTACCTGGACGTAAAAAAGAAGAAAATCTTACCCTTTGTGACAGTATAGATGGACCCAGAGAATATTATGCTAAGTTAAATAAGATAGTCAGAAAAAAACAAATACCATATGATCTCACTCACATGTGGAATCTAATGAACAAACTGAACTAACAAGGAAAATAAAGACAGACTCATAGAGAGCAGATGACAGCTAGTGGGGGGTGGTGGTTAAAGGGGTGGAGGGATTGAGCAAAAAGGAAAAAGGACTCATGAACATGGACAACAGGGTGGGGATTGCTGTGGGGGAGGGGTATAAGGGAGTTAAATGGTAATGGGAAAATACAATAAAATTTTTAAAACACATAAAATTAATAAATAAAAATTAAAAAGTAAAATATAACTTTCAAAAGCATTACTACTGTAAAGAGACTTCTAATCATCTTGACATTGTTCATGCACATAGTGCTTTGGATGTGGGTTCCCACTGTCAGAATTCCACTAAGCCTGGTTGAGAAAGATTTTACCCTAAAGAGCAAGGTATTGAAGCTGAGTAAAAAGTTTTATGGTTAAGAATGCTGAGCCTTTAATCTCTCCTGCAACCTCATTTTTCTGGAGTTGGAAAAATGCCTAGCTTGCCAATATGTCACCTGTGTCCTGTGATAATCCTCTTCTGCTTGTATTTATTACTCTAGTTAAGTCGATGAAGAACCTTTGGAATTTTTAATGTAAATATTCATATCAAAAAAACCTTTTAGTAAGCATAGCATTTGGAATAACAGAAATTAGATGACAGAGTATATATACACATGTGTGTATAAAACCTAGTTCAAATTACTCTTGTATGTATGTGTATATATATGAATATATATATTTGTTAACAATAAAAGCATTTTAGAAATTGAGCAATAATTATTTTTTACAAATACATTTATTAATATTTCATATGTAAGTATTGGAGTTTTTATTTACTAGTTTTGGAGTTCTTAAGCAAATTTATCATTGATTTAACTACAAAGCTATAATTACATTTTTAATGAAGAATAACATATTAATTTTGATTATTATAGTGCTGTTCTGATGTTCATATTAAAATGTGAAGGACAGATTTATATGGTTACTAATCTACAGATCTGTTGACCAAGAAATGATAATCTGATCAGTAGTTGTTGAGGTAAATAAAATTGGATTGCCTGCTCCCTAAGAGTTCTTATATCCCTCAGTGGAAAATCTAAAAGTCAAAACATACTTATATGCACAAAGGAAATTTTTAAACAATCCTCAAAGTTGTTGTAAAGAATGAAATATTACTTGGTTCCTACAACTCCCTTCACTCCTTTTTCTTTATGTTATATATATGTAAAATATACATGTTAATTATGCTACTGTCTTTCACAGTAAAACTTCTCAGAATTATTCTTTTCTCCTTTAAATCTTTGCTCATTCTTTCCCCAAGCAGGCTTTTATTCACACCCCTCTTTTCAAGATTACCGATGACAAACATTTGCTAAAGTCAGTGGTGAATCCTTTGTTTTTCCATTATCATCTTGATATTTAATACAACTAAACATTCACTCTAGAAATAATTTTCTAAGCTTCTGTAATATTTTATTTTTCTCCTATGTCACTTGCCATTTAAATATTGAAAGCAAACTCTTTTTCTTTTGTTTTCGATGTATTGTTTTCCTTAAATAATTGTATACAACAACACAACTTTAACATCATCAAAATATTGTTTTCCTTAAATAGTTGTGTATAATACCATAACTTTAACATCAGCAACATTCAACTACCAACTGGACAATCTCTAATAGCAATTCCCAACCTAACAGAATCATTAAAACTACTACCCACTCAATCTGCTCCCACCAAGGTTCCCTTATTTCAATAAATGGTACCATCCTTCCCCTAATCTTTCAGGCCCCAAATCAAAGAATACCTTTGATTCCTCTCTTTGTCCCCATTATGAGTGCAATCTAGCAGCATATTCTATAGACTCCACTTCCAAGAGCCTTTCAAATCCAAATATGTCCTAGTAATTTTACTACTACAACCTGATAGTTCAAACCATCATAATTTCTTGACTGCAATACTGGGGAGAAAAGTGTACTTTGTCTCTTTGTTTTTACTGTAGTTAGAACTATTCCACACAACAAGGACAATAAACATTCTTAAAGGTAAATAAAATTGTATCAGACCCTTGATGAAACTCCATTGGTTCATAGTAGCCAGAATATTCACCAGTGTATCATAGTCTGTAAGGTCCCTGAATATCTCCCCTGCTTCTCCTCCCTCCAGTCCTGCCACCAGTGATTATATTCAACATCACTGGCTTTTTTTCTGTCCTCTGAATATGTCAAACTGAATCTCATATCAAGCATGTATTACTAAGCCTTTTTGGAATATCTGTACCACGTATCCTTGCTCGGCTGCTTCCTTCCCATCATTCAAGTGTCAATTAAATAGCCCCTCTCAGATGCACTTTGCACAGCCACTGCAGCTAAATCAGTGCCGTTCTGTCACTCTCTACTGAATAGATTTTTATTGCATTTTCGCGTGATGATAGTCACAAAGCAGTCACTGGGATTTCACAATGCATTACTCTTGTGAACAGAAAGCAATTTTGACATTTTTTTTATTACCTAGGAATTTCCTCACCATTCAAATTTGTTGATGTTATGCCTTAGCCCTAGATACTTTTGAAACCATTATTACCAGGTTAGTTAGCTGTGCCAGCAGCTAAAGGGAAAAGGATAAAATGCAAAAGAAAAGGAAAAAGAAACTTCTTTCATAGTTGTAAAAGGTAAGCTTTTAAAAAATATGTTCTTTCTAATTCTGGCCATATGTCAAATAATAAAATAACGTCTTATTAAATATTAAGTTTATCACTATGAATTCCGAAGCCTCATGTATAACACCATTCAATTTCACTTGCTTCCTGTGACACTCATCAGTTATTAAATTTTGCTAAATGTAATCATTAGGATGAGTTTGATTCACTTCATACAGTTATAAAAACAGAAAGTAGGATTATCAGTAATTAACACCCTGTTTAAATTATGTCACTCAATTTATTACATAGTTATTTTCCTTCTATTACTAGTATCAACTATTTCTTTTTACTATATGAAAATACTAAATTCAAGATCATTACATTTAATCTGAGCTGTGAAATTTGCCGGAGACTATTTTGTTTATCACTGTTACCTACAACACACAGTTTCTGGAAAAAAATGTAAAGTTAGGACTTACAAAGCAACTTGAAGATAAGAAAAGAAAAGTGATCATAGCTGAGAAGTACTATTTCAATGGCTGTGTAAGCCAGAGAAGAGAAGCTGCTCATTGGTTTAGAGTTTACATTTGCAATGGGGTAACCCTCATGAGGTATGATGAACTGGTAATTAGGCCCAAGTTGTACAACTATCCTCACAGACAAATGCAAAACTCATTGAACATACTTAGCATTCTCTTTAAATCATGAAATGACTAAATGAGACAGGAAGGTATTTAGCCTTTGGAATGAAAACCTCTTTGACTATTGTCACTGATCTCTAACAGCTGTTTTTTCTGGTTTGTTTCTAAAAAGAATGTTTGTTATGTACATTTTGAAGCTGAGGATCAGCCTTAAAATTTCTTTCCTAAAGGAGAATGGATAATTCACTTTAGGCTTATGAGAGAAGAAAATAATAAACTTATGTGTATGGTTCCAGTGGGCAGTACTTGTCTAAGAATAGTGCCACATTTGTGTCCATATTGCACACAATAGCACCAATATGGAGTTAATTTGAACTGTTTTATTCAGATGAGTCAAAATCAGACCCCCAGCAGCAGACAGATAGGACAGATCTACCAGATGAAAATGGTAATTTATGTCAGTCTTGTTTGTTTTACAAGGTTGTTAGAATATTCCAACTCTACTTGATGCTGAATAAGTGAAAGCTTTCATGAAATTCAAGCTTGTTTCTAAGCATTAATTTTTAATAGGAAACACTCCATTTCCTACAGAGTATAAATTTTTTTAAAAAGTTTTCTTTGTTGAAAGATCTAATAATATCTTATATGATCATTAGCATGTCTCCGTTCTGTTATTCTTTTTAATTTCAGTCACATACAAACTATTTTTCTTAAATTTTATATTACTTCTGCCCATTAATATCTTCAATGGTTATCTGCTTCTTTACCTTCTTTAGTTTAAGTTCATGTTTAGAACAACTAAATAAGATTCCATTAAGTGTCTTCATGTGCCAGGCAATATAAAATGGATTAAAAAATGACTAAAAAATACTTACTGCCCTGGAGGATCTCACCTTCTTGAAAGGAAGACAGTCAAGTAAAACAAATACAGGCCACTGTGACTTGTATGATAATCTACATATGTACAAGAAATAGAGAGGTAGGTACAGAAACAGAAGAGAAATGTAATTCAATGAGATGAAGAGGGGTTAGTAAGGGGAGACTTCATTGAAGATTTGGGAAGTGAAGACAATGTTTGTTTTTTTAGCAAAGGAAAAATATGTCGTGTTGCCATTCTAGGGTTGGCAAGTGCAAAGGCAGTGAGGGTAAGGAAGGGTAAAACAGAATGCTCAACTTGCCTACAGTGGAAAGTGTGAGCAGGAGTTCTCTATTTTTTCTTTTTTTTTTCAAGTATAGTTGTCTCCATTTCCTCCCCTCTATTTCCCCAACCCCACCCATCCCCACCTCCCATCCTCCATCCTACCCCCTTTGGCTTTGTCCATGGGTCTTTTATACATGTTCTTTGACGACCCTTCCTCTTCTTTTCCCTGTTAACCTCTTCCTATTTCCCCTTTGGCTACTGTCTGTTTGTTCTTGATTTCCATGTCTCTGGTTCTATTTTGCTTGATTGTTCTCTTTCTCTTGAGTTTAAGCGTACACAAATAAGGGATATATTTTGCTTTTCTGTCTCCCTACAAGATATTAACCCAAAGCACCATTTCAATACAGTGTCTGTCCTTTGTCAAGCAAGCTAATGATAATTTTATCCCAGCCACCAATCTCAAATTAATTTAATAGAATTCAAATTTCTCTTTATTTATGAGTAACAGTAGGAAAATAATAGCAGCAAAGAAGAGCAAACAAGCCGCTAAATGAAATTGTATACTGCAGCCTTCTCTAATGTGTCATTCTAAGAAATAAACAGGAGAAAGCTTTTTCCAATTTAATGAAGAGACACTGGGTCCTTGGTGCAATAGTTTAGTAAACATACCCCTAAACTTTGTTTCTATTTGTACCCACATATGAGATGTAAAATATGTCAACCAATTAAACAGAAACCTGAGAAGACATGGAAAATTCTGAACACTTTTGTGTTTGTGGTGTGCTTGTTACAATGATTAAAAATATCGTCTAGCTTTTTAGGAACTGACCCCTAATTTTCCATTCATAATTTTTCACATTAAAATAGCCTATTGTAGATAATTAGGTAATTGGGAATTAGGCACACAGTTATGGTAATCATGTAATTATCTGAGAGCTAATTAGGCATGCAATGGATGTATTCTGGCACAAATACTGAGTTCCTATAAGCAAACATAGTGCACAGATTGCTAATTGGAGATCTTGAAATCAAATTGTGTTTAATCCTCTAATGAACAAATGGACTTTGACTTTGGCTGATGTGTGCTAATATCACAGAAAGAAAGACCACCAACTGGATATCAGTGCCTACTGTTGACAGCAAAATCCATGGCATCTTCTTGTCCTTTCTGTTCTCAAAAAAAAAGGAATCTAAATCTGATCAAGCCTCTGGGTCCAACTACCAATTTATAGGGATTACAGGGGACAGAGGAAAATATTGAACAATACCACAGTCATGCAATGAACAGAATTCAGACCATGGGCAACTCTACTACATGCATGATATCTATTCTTTAACAAATAAAGTGTAAAGGGAAAAATGAATGGAGAATTTATGGATTAATAGAGATTTTAAGAGACATAAAGCCCATTGCACTGCATCTACATAATTTTGATCACAACTCAAAATATATACTGCATTTTTCATCTGTGGTGAGAAAGAGAGTGAGACACTTCAGCAACAGATGGAAATTTGAACACTGACTGGATATTTGATGGGAGTAAGGAAGTATTGCCAATTTTTACATGTGATCATGGTATTGTATTTATGATTTTTTAAAATACTTTTATTTCTCTTTTAACTTTTGTTTTGAAATAATTATAGTTTCACAAGAAGTTGCAAAATAGTACAGAGTTTTCAGGTACCCCTTTGTTTCAGTCTGGTAACATCTTAAATAACTGTAGTAAATCATCAAAGCCAGGAAATTCACGTTGGTCTAATCCACTAACTTTATATAGATGTCACTAGGTTCACATGCACTCATTTGTGTATGTTTGTGTGCATGTATGTGTATTTAGTTCTATGTACTTGCATTGCACATGTAGACTTGTGTAATTACAACCATAGTTGTGATGCAGAACAGGTCTAATATCTCAAGGATCTTGCCTGCTACTGTCTTATGAGCATAGCTACCTCCTTTCCCTCTTTTCAATATCTGGCAATAAAAGAAATCTATCCTCCATCTGTACAATTTTATTATTTCAAGAATGTTATAGTAACAGAGTCATGAAGTTTGTAAACTTTCAGTTTTTTTTTCTTTCATTAAAATTCTGCTGAAGTATATCTAGGTTGCTTCAAGCTTTGGCATATTAGCAATACAGGGTTTTGTGTAAACATATATTTTAATTTCTCCGTGGTAAATGCCGAAGAGTATAATTTATGAGTCACATGGTACTTGCACCAGTAGACATTCCTATCAGCAACATATAAAATGATCAAAATTCTCTGCATACTCACCTGCATTTGTTGTTGTCACTTTTTTTCTTAAATATTTAATTTCTGGGGATGATTTGCAACTAGTATGGTGTTTTTAATTTTTTCTATATATTCATCCTTAATATTTAAAAATGTGATTGGTGTTGTTTTAATCTTGTGTCCTGCAACATTTTAACTTACTTATTATTGCTAAAAGGATATTTTTAAAAGATTCTTTGGGATAGTTTATATAATCATGCTATTATGAAATAGAAAGAGATTATTTCTTCCTTTCAAATCTGCATGCCTTTTATTTTATTTTCTTGCCTTGTTGCATGGGCTAGGACTAGGACTGCTTAATATGAGTGACAACAACAGATATCTTTGCCTTGTTTTTCAATCATAGAAGAAAAGCATAAAGTTTTCATTAAATATGATATTAATTGTAGGGTTTTTAGCCTGTTGATATGAGTATTTATATTGTTTTATTATTGAATATTGAAGAAGACTTACATTCCTTAAATAAATCCATGTGATTACAGTGTATAACTCTTTTTTTTACATGTTGTTGGATTTTAGTTGCTAACATTTTCTTGAAGATTTCTGTGTCAAGGTTTATAAGAGATAATGGTCTGTAGTTTAATTTTTTTATGTTGTATGTATGATTTTGGTATTAGGGTACACTGGCCTCATAAAATAAGTTGGAAAATGTTTTCTTCTTTTCTATTTTCTAGAGAAAACTTGTGTAGAATGTATGTCAGTCCTTTTTTGCCTGCTTAGTAGATTTTTTCAGTGAGAAATTTTGGGCGTACAATGATTCAGTTATTGTCCTTTAAATCTCAGAATGCTATTTTTTGACACAGTGTATTTCCTCTCTGTTGTTACAATTAGGTAATTATATTGAATTTTCTCCAAGTTCACTGATTCTATCTTCTGTTATCATCACTTTACTACTGAGCCCATCTGTGAGTTTTTATAATTTCCATCATTTTATTTAGCTGTTATATAATTTCTATTTGCTTCTTTCTAGAACTTCTATTTATTTGCTTACCTTGTGTATACTTTACTTGGTTTCAAAAATATTTATAATGAATTTCTGAAGCTTTCTTAAATGGTTACATTAAAATCCTTGTTAGGTAAACCGCCATCTAAATAATTTCAGTGTTGGCATGTGCTATTTTCCACTCAATTTGTGAATATACTGACTCTTGGTAAAAATTAATGACTTTCAATTGTGTCATGGATATTTTGGATGTTATTTTAGGAGACTTTGGATCTCATTTTAATATTCTATTTTAGTAAACAATCATCCTGTTTACATTTAAATGATAGGGTATGTCATTTTTGTAGGCTATTTCAATGACATCTTTTGTTTTAAAGATTTCATTTACTTATTTTTTAGAGAGAGGGAAAGAAAAGGGAGAAAGAGAGGGAGGAAAACATCAATGTGAGAGAAAAACATTGGTCAGTTGCCTTTCCTCCAGGGACTGAACCCTCAATCCAGGCATGTGCCCAGACAATGAATCCATGCAGTGACCTTTTTGGTTTGTAGGATGATGCCCAACCCACTGAGCCAACCTGGTCAGGGCTCAATGACACTTTACTTTTCAGTGTCCTTGTGATGATAAATGGATCTGCTTTGTATGTGTGTTGTTTATAGTCCACTAAAAACATGGGTCAAATTCCACAATATAGTTTTGTTTTTCAACCTTTTGGCACATTGAATATGGTCAGATTCACATTTGTGTTTTTCAAGTGTTTACCCAGGACTTCCTATGCTGGTTTTAAAGAATCCCTTTCTTCAGGACCCTTTCCCTTCTATTCTCCACCCCCTCTCTACTTGTGAGGGTGAAAGATACTGATTGCCCATATTGGGCTGTTGTGGGAGTCCAGATTTTGTTCCCCATCTCCTCTAACAATTAATGAAGGGGAACTCTGCCCTGAGTCACCTGCTGCCTGCAGGTAAGAGAGTCAGAAATGGGACTCCTTGCTGGTTCTCTGTAGTCTCCTTCAACTGGAAAATTATGTGCTTACTTAGCACATCCTGTTGTTGGGTAGGATGTGGGAGATAGGGCTCTTTGCTCTCTTCTGGTATGGCAAGCGGGGAAGATGGTGATTTCCTATGCCTGCCTCCTGAAGAGTCTTTACCTTTTAAAGATATACGCTGAAATAATTATAGATGATATGATAACAATGTGTGGGATTTACCTCAAGATAAAAGGAATGTCCAATACACAGAAAATGAGGTTGACCAAGCATTGGTAGTTCTTGATCATGCAAAATAAATATGTTAATGTCTATCATACTATCCTACTTTTGTAAGAAATTTTTATCACACAAAGTTGAAAATGGTAATTATATTAAAATTCTGACTTAACATTTAGATAGTCTATTTGTTTAAATTCCAGAATAATACAGGATGACGTATTATGGTTACTTTGTGTTCTTCTTAAAATTAACTTTTCAGAAAAAAAACTTTCATGTTTGAGGACAAAAATAATATAAATAACTTTGATTACCCCACAAAATATAATTTTAAAAATTCTTCATGATCACTTGATAATATTTGTTTAAAAATGTTTCCTACAAAAAATATACAAACTTGAAGAAGTCACTTGTAATAAAGGAAGGGAGCATATAATACTATCTAATATGAAGTAGGTGATAATTTATTTCAAATATTTGTTATGATCACTATTCCAAATGACAATCACATTCAAGTAAAATATATTTCTCCAGAATGATAATCAAGTGGGACAGATCTATTTGCTCTGTTATATTAAGGGATTACTGTATCCTTATTAATAATGTAATAACAAAGTCCATGGCATGTGTATGTGGTAGATGGATAGCAAAAATTCTTTATATATGCTTTATCCATAGCTCTTGAAATTAGATTTTGAGGTTCTCCCCATCAATGGATGGAGTCTATTTCCCCAAACTTTACATATTAGCTGGACTTGTGATTTATTTAAGGAACAGAATGCAGGAGAAGAGACTTGTGTAAATTCTAAACCTGGGGTTAAAGACCGTTTCCCTGTTTCCTCCATCTTAAAACACTACTACCTTGAAAAGAAGCATAGGCTAGCCTGCTGGAGGATAATTGACCATGTGCACAATAGTCAATGCAGCACAGTGACATCCAGCAAATATCTAGGAGCAATGTGACCTAGCTGACCCACAGTGTCACACAAATATATGAGAGAGTCAAAAGGACCTTGCCCCCAAGTCTCTTTTAAATCATGACCTGGCAGGGAAGTCCAACCTTTTGGCATCTCCGCCACACCGGAAGAAGAGTTGTCTTGGGCAATACATTGTAACATATAATCAAAACAAATATCATACAGTTTTAAGTAAATTTACGAGTTTGTAATGGAAGTCATTCACAGCTATCTGGGCTGCATTTTGAATACCCTTGACAGAATTGTGATTTTCATAAACTGCTGTTAATTTTGTCCATTAAGTGTATGGGTAGTTTTTATTATACAGCAATGTTTAACTGAAAAAATATCAAAGAAAATTCGAAACTCATATAAATTTCTCAAAAATTTACTTCTTACCTATGATTCCTCAAAGTCATGAATGGTAACAAAAGCTTTATTACTCTTACAAGAAGTAATGAAATAGTATTAAATTCACAAACTTAGTATGAAGGCAGGGTTTGAAATATTTGAGTCTGTGTAAACATATAACTATACAACAATCTTTCATAAGAAGCACAAGCAACAAAAATTGACAGATGAGTGGAGTGACAAAGAGGAAATAAAGAAGCAAAGGAAAAATAGACATAAAATAGAGAAGAAAACAAAATGAGTACATCTGTTTGGATTCTCAAATACTCTGTAAAAATCAGAGTGTTCTGATAGCTCAGGGCTGCGAAAGCCTGATTAGAGTAGATAAAGTCTCCTGAGAGCACTATTTCTGCAAAATAATTTCTTTAGAAACAATGATCCTTGGTTCCTTATTGCAAATATTATCCCTCTCTCTTTTTAGTTTTACTGTTTTTTTCTTCAATAAAAGCATCATTTTGAAAGGAAATCTTTCTTCAGCAACAAATGTAGCAGAGGACAGATTCCTGGATGTTGTCAACAAACTTGATGTTACACTGACCCCCATAAAGCACCAATTAAAGAAGCATAAGCATAAAATATTGTATTTACTTCAAAATAATAAAGCATTTTACATTTCTTATGGTAAACTTTGTTGAAATATTGTGCATTGATTAGATTAATCTGCACATGTAACATAAATCCAATGAATTTTTTTGCAGATATAGAAAAGCATAATCTAAATTTTATATCGAAAGAGAAAGAAACTAGAATTACTGAAAGATTCTTGAAAAATAAAAATGAAGATGGAGAAATTGAAGTACCAATTTTAATATTTACTATAAAGCTACAGAAAACAAAGCCATATAGTACAGGAATAAATGTATAGATTAACAAGGTAAAATGTATAGTCAGTCAAGAAATATTCCCACAGAAACATGCCTATTGAATCTTGAAAAGTGAAAAAGTAATGGTAAATGTATAGTCTTTTCAACAAATACTGGAAAATTGGACATCCATATAAAAAAGGACCTTGATCTGAACTTCAAACCTTATACAAAAATTAATTTAAATGGGTCATTAATAGATCTGAATGTCAAATGTAAAGTTATACAACTTTTAAGAGAAAAAAATATGGGAAAATAAAGCTTCCTGGATTGGGATTATACAATTGTTCTTAGATGTGACACCAAAACGTTGACTCATTAAGAAGACATAAATTGAACTTCATCAAAATTAAAACTTTGTCACTGTAAATGGCACTGTTAAAACAACAAATGGACCAAAGACAGACTGGAAGAAAATACAAGTTAATTGCAATTCTGATGAAGGATTTATATGAGAATATATAGAGAATTCTCATAATTCAATTGTGAGAAAACATAAAATTTATTTAAAAATGTTGAAAAGACTCAAACAACCACTTAGCTTAGTGACAATAAAGGGAAACTGGAACACTTATGCATTGCTGGAGGAAATGGCAAAATGATAGAGAATTTGTTGAAAATAGTTTGGCAATTTCTTATGAAGTTAAATGTACAGTCAGTATATGACCGAGCAATCTCACTCCTAAAACTTGACTGGAGAAATAAATGTTTATATTCCCACAGAAAGACTATACAAACACATTTATAGTAGCTCTATTTATAGCCACCTAATTGAGATGCAACCCAATTGTTCTTCAATGGATAAATGGGTCATTTCACTACCATATAGCCACATGATGGAATGCTACTTAGCAATAAAATAAATGATTGACATACGTAACAAGTTGAATGAATCTCAAAGTCATTATGCTGTGTGAAAGAAATTAATTACCGTTTTTTCACACTATAAGATGCATCCCCCAAATTTGGGAGGAATAATGGTTGTTAATGCTGCTGTTGAGTTCTGTTTACATTTGAAGTATTATGTTATTTATGTTATTAAATATTTTACCACATTTTTTGCTTCAACATTTTCCCCCTATTTTCCTCCTCTAAAACCTAGGTGCATCTTCTGGTCTGAAAAATACAGTACTACTACATGCAGACCCAGGAAAAAACCCTGGGACTGAAAATTGACCTTCCTAAGTGGAGGACAAGGAAACATCCTAAAGACCAGCCTCTCTACTTCAGTAGTTAATGAGTTTATTAAGGGAAACTTACATGTGAGGGCTGCCTTGGGCAACAGTGAGACAAAATGGATCCCAGCACCAGTGGGCATGTGCCAAAGAATTTTATAGGGTAGAATTTTATAGTAGAGGACTAGTCATGGGTACTAGCATGGGACAGCTACCAGGTATGGTCAATTAGTTTACATGCTTGACTAGGTCAAGATAACAACCTATTCCAGGAATTAGCACCTTGCAGGACATGAGGGAGGGGTGCTGATTTAAATCAGAATGAATTATCAATTATAACTAGATAGTCACTAAGGGGGTGGAGGGCCAAAAGTGACCTCCATTCTGTCCTGGGTCCAACTTGCAGGACAGTAAGCAGTCACATCATGAAGCAGTTCCTCCTCCACACTGATCTAAATATGAGACATGCTATGTGATTTCATTTCTATGTCATTTTCAAAATGACAAAACTATATGGACAATCCAGTTATTTTATCCTTGAGTTAGAGCTGCAGAGAGGGTGGAATGATGGAATAGTTCTGTTACTTGATTGTAATAGTGGTTGCTAAGATTCATAAAATATTATACTAAAAAAGTCAATTTTCATGTGTTAATTATAAGAAGTATAAGGTTAGAGAGGGAGAGAGACAGACAGAGAAGTGATCAGTGATTTCAGAGGGAAAAAGGATAGTATCACATGTGAGAAGGAAACATGAGGGGTGGTGGGCTGGGATGGGAGTAGAAGACAGAAAACTGTACAAGAACAATTAAAATAAAATAAAATAAAATAAAATAAAATAAAATAAAATAAAATAAAATAAAATAAAATAATAAAATAAACATGAGTTCATAATAAACTACCAAGGCCATTTCAAAAATAACTGCATTAAGTTCCTTGACATGAAAGATGCAATTACTGATTTCAAAAATTTACTAGTTGGTTTAAGCAATGAGCTGAAGAATTAATGGAATTTCCAGGGTTAAATGGTGATGGCTTTACCAAGAGTAAAATGCAAAATTAAAATAGAAACTTTAATCTCATCTGAGTGCTACATCTGTTAGATCATGTGGTATGTTTTCATCGAAATAAACAAATTATAAAGAGTATATCTTGCAAATGTATTTTTACAAAATGCCCTAATCACAAATATCTAAGTATCTTCCCAGTTCAAATTCTTACCTCAAAACTCCAAGCACTTTCCACTAACTCAAGTTATATTTTTAATATAATTTACATTGCCATCTAAAATCAAGTGTTTTGCCTCTAATATTACAATATGGTTTCTGTATTTTATATACTCTTACTTAGAATGATATGATCGCTATTCTTTCCAAACTTCAGTAAGACATAATTGAGGTGTGTGCTCTTTATTTGCCACATCAACTTGCCATTTAAGAACATGTATATGGTAAACCCTCTTGTTTATCTTTGTCTTCCACTTCTAATACAGGAAAAGACGATTTCTATACAGAAGTAACAGTTAACAAACATCTCTATCAGGTACTCATTTTATACCAATGTAATTTTCAGCCACCAGGGTGGTACTTAGAATTCAAGTTTTCCTTTTCAAGATATTGACTGCTATTTAAAAGACCTGCTACTTGTACTCAATATAGCATTGTGACTCATGCTTGACTTTGAGTCTATGATTTTAAAAGTTCTAAATAGCATAAAAATTTCGTCATTCATCCGGCATCATTGTGTATTATACAAGGCTTTCAATACAGCTGAAACAGGCCTGAGTTATCTTACTGAAAACTGACTTAAGCAAGACCACACACATAACTGCATTTTCATAGTCTAGATTTTTCTAAATGGAATCCTCATTTAGTTAACCTATGACAGAATACAATTATTGACACCTTGCTAATACAGACTTTCATATAAAACTAAATGTAAGGAAAGAAACCATGGCCCCTATTGTAGCTTTTTAATAATTTTGTCAAAAGTGAATTTTGCAATATTACCCAGAAGTGCAAAAGAACACATACAAAGGTTTTAAATTATATCTGTGTTTCTGCCATATTGATCACATGTACTAACAACCCAATTTGAGAAGTATGAGTTTGTAGAAAGTAAATGAATAAAAATCTTTTTGGTAACTGTTGGTATCTGAATTTTAAAGCCTTACTACTAACTATAACCTTCGGTTATGGTTTACAGAGAAATTGAGATAAGAATACTTTATACCCAAGTGTGTAATTTTCATCACAAGTAAATCTCTACATTTATACATGCAAAGTATGAAGCTGATCAACTTTAAAATTACTGAACAAAAATAACAAATAGAAATTCCAGTTATAAATATTTGATTGAAGGTAGGTACACCATGCCTTCTCACAAGTAAATGCTTCTTCCTTCCTAAGTTAAACTCAGTGAAAGAAAGAGACAGAGCCAAAGCAAGAAGCAGATCCAATAGAAATTAAGTGTAAGCTTTCTTTACAACAGTATTTTATTTATTCCACAAAATCAAAACTAATAATACCTGCATTTTTAAAACTTAAAAGTACCAATCTGTTCTATTTCTGAAATTAATATATTCTTTTCAAAAGTTGCTTGAGGTAGTCTTAGATCACTATTTTTATATATTTTATGTATTTCAAAAATGGCATTTAATCTTTGAGTATATGTGAGTACTAAAAATTTTCTATTATACATCTTGTTCTTTCAATAACAAACTTGGAAGAACACTAAATATATCTACCAAACACTCTAAAGTTCACCCTAAGGTTAATTGGAGGGTAACATAATGACCAATTTTCTGTACTTCTGATTTTATTATTTCAGACAGAAACTTCTCAGGCTGTGGGAGTCATTTTCATCTTAATTTCACAAGTATTTATTAAAGCAACATAAGGACTATGCCTAATTTTGTTGAAGCTCTGCATTTTTGCAGGAGACTCATAGCAATGAAATTTACAAAGATAAGGCAGATAATAATGCTTATTATGCCTTTTCCTTGTGCCTGCACTGTTGATATCCTTTTATATTAGCAGACTTGATTCTTCCACAAGGCTGTCAGGTATGTTGTTTATTTTTTTTTTTAAATGCGGCACACAGAACTTGAGTCCTTTTCCAGAGGTCACACAGAGTGGAAGAACAGGAATCTGAACCCAAGAAGTATTACAATTGTTAAGCTTTGAGGTGTTGATGTAATTACAATCCTTAGACCAGTGATTCATAAACTTTGCTGCATATCACCCTTCCCTAAGGAGCAGTAAAAAATATTGCTTTCTGGCATTTCTGACATGAGACCTGGAAATCTATTTTTCTACAGAAGCATCCAAGGTAATTATAATGATAAAATGGGTTTGGGAACAAGTGGCTTAGGTCATTTCAGAAAGTTAATCAGAACAAGAATTTTCTATCAAAAGCACTAATATATTCCCTGTCATTCAAAGGAAAGCATCCATTTTCTAGTGGAAAATTAGAATGATTTGGTTTAAAGTACAAGTCAACATGAAATATTTTAAAAACTATATTTTCTATTTGGACCCAGAGTATATCTTTCTTCCCCACCGTCACTTCCATTGGCATATTGCCCAGTTTCCCCATTTGTAAGATTAGATCTTTATAGGATGCATATTGTTCTTTCACCTATTTGCATTTTTTCCACAACTGTTTCTTCTACCTCTTTTCCTTTGATCAAACACCTTACAATCTGGTATATAGTTCTAAAAGTATTTTTTCCATTAAATGAATATCTTCTTGAAAAACTTATTATAAACAAACAAAAACTTGTTATAAATCCTCTTTGAATTCAATTAAACCTAACTCATCAGCTTGCAGAAGATATCTAGTCTGTTCTTTTGGATAGAGTAATATTCTTGTAAACATAACATAGTTGCCATGTAGGAGGATATTTTCCTCCTTTTTTTTTTTTTGACGGATTTCCAGAATATCAATATGCTAATTGCTTATTCCCCTGGAGAATCAAGTCTTTTCCAGACTTAAGTAACTATTCTTTTTACTGCTCCATCATGTTAGTTTATGAAATTGGCAATATACTCTTTCTGTGTTCAATTTTGTTGGCATTTTTGATGCTTTCTGTGAGCCACTGTTTAAAACTGTGAGAGGTTCTTTCTTGACTATTGTCATTTTCAAAACATGATTATTTAAAAATGTTTGGAAAGATCACACTTTCATTCTGTGGAAAGGGTTGCTCAAATGAATATTCTGACCAAACTTTATTTTCATTTGTATTTGTATTGAGTTGAACGTCTTCATTTCTATTTAGGACCAAGAGTATCTTTAACCAGAAAACCATAAAGCTTCCAATTGTCTCTGAAAAATGTTCTTTCATAATGATGGCATAACACATAAAGGCCTTTTGACCTCAGCTTTTAAGTTATTTACACTGTCTAGTTAAAAACCACACACTTTAGGAAGGATGTAAAGGGCTAAGTAACTTGCTACCTTAATGTTAAAAAGCAAAGTGTTCCCAGAAAAGGTTTTTTTTCCCTGTGCCTTTATTTCCAGTAATGCTTACTTTATTCATATCACATTAATGAAAACTAAATTACATTTACACAATAGGTCATAAAAATTAAAGAAGGATTATGACCTGTACCATTTACTACATTGTACAAGTAAAGTATGTTACATTATATGTTTTGCCATAAGCAAAAGCACAATTTTGTTTTATTATCCTGGTTTTGATATCCGCTACATGAGTGATGCCTCTTGTCATTATGTTTAACTTTTGAAATATTCTCAACCCCAAATTATGAAAAATGTAGCCAACTAGAACAGATTTTAATATTTAGGTATATGGAAAACAACTATCAAAATAATCTAAGCTTTTAGCCCTGGCTGGTGTGATTCAGTAGATTGAGCACCAGCCTGCCAACTAAACGGTTGCCAGTTCAATTCCCAGTCAGGGCACATGCCTGGGTTGTGAGCCAGGTCCTCAGTAGGGGGGCATGAGGGGCAACCACACACTGATGTTTCCTCCCTCTCTCACTCCCTTCCCCTCTCTCTACAAATAAATAAATAAAATCCTTTAAAAAGAATCTAAGCTTTTAATACTATTAATATAATTGTTTTTATTAGTTATCAATCTGTATTTTACTAGCTTTATTGTAAATCTTTCCCCAAGGAAATAACTGGAAAAACAGGAAGAATAAGATTATTCATGCTTTAGAAAACAAAGAGTATATCATTGTAACATTGTTTTCTACATTGATGATTTGAAAGCCTTTGTTTACTTAACTACTGACATTGAAAGCATCTTCTTATGGGGTTATTTATATTATTCACCTCTATTCTAACAAACCCTTGCATTCTTTCAGCTAAACTCTGTTCAGTTTTGATTGATATATTTCTTGGGGAACAACCAGATTACAGTGTTGGGCAACCAATCTGGTGCTTATTATCTATGAGTGAAGCTTGCTAAACACTGGAAGAATATCAGACATATATGTAGTTGTTCAATCATTGTTTTTTTACTTGAACTTATTAACATGATCTCTGCCATTAAGTAGGTTACTTTATAGGTAATGAACTCTAATTTTAGTGTAAAATAATAATTTTAATAATATTTAATTGTTAAATTGATTTATATAAACTAAATACTATATTAATTCAGAGAATAGTTAATTCACTAAGTCAGAAATGTTTCATTGAGGAGCTGAGCTTTGAGTTGGGCATTACAGAAAATATGTAGTAAGTGGAAATTCAAAGAGGTATAAGGTTCTTGAAATGAAATGAGATAATCTAAGTTCAATTAAATAATGCAATATAGAAGTAGAAGGAGACTATAATGTAACATTTATTAACCAGAGAGATAAACTTTACTAAAGTTAACATATCACAAATAAAAAGTTCATTTGGTTTATAAAACAGTGAGCAAAGTGTAGGGAATAAGAAACTAAACAACAATGTTCAAACTTTACTTGTTTAAAGATTTACATTTTTATATTAACCTAAAGATGAAAAGCCAAAGTGAGAGGCAACACGTGTTTATTTGAGATCAAAGAATTGCAATCCTGGGACAGAGATGCAGGCAAAAACCAAAATTATGTCTGGATTATACAGTAAAAATAAAGGATTTTATGAGAAAATAAAAAAATAATTACATGAATAGAAGAAAAGAATTTCTATTGGTGTTATCAAGTGAGTTACCCTTTAAAATGCATGGCTGGTTATCGATTCTATCTTCAGAACGAATGCCGCTAGTCAGCAGTCCTTGAGGTCAGTATGACTGCCTTCCTGTCAATTTTACAAACAATTATTTGTAGGATGATGTTGCTTTGGCCAAGTCCAAAGGTTATTTTACCCAGTCAAAACATTACAAAAGATCAAGAAGCAAGATGTGAAAGCAGTACCTCTGGTATGGCTGCTGTTGTTTTATTTCAAAATAGCTTCACTTATGTCAACTTTTCTCAGATAGATAGATAGATAGATAGATAGATAGATAGATAGATAGATTTAACTATATATAAATATATGCATATATTTGACTGTTCACTGGTATTGTGTTTCTTTAGATACTATGTTATCTTTATGCTTAATTCAGCTCAATTAAAGAAGCATAAGATAAAAGATTAGTGGGAATGCTTACTCGTAACCTATTTTATAATTTCCCATAAAACAAAGACGCAGAATAATATAGAAATAATCAGTGTTTACTGTAGCTGTGGCTGGTTTCTTTTTTGTCACAGTAAAGCCTTGGATGTTAGCCCAAACAGATTGAACATTAATCCAATGCTACACAGAGACCTTCTGTTGAGAGTCAATGAGACTTAGATTTCAGAACACAATGCACTGTTGTGGTATGTGAGTTTAAGAACACATATGCTCATACTATCAAGAGTATAATCACTCCGTGATCTCATGGCATTTCTAATAGGTCAGCTTGTGTCCTAGGAGAAAACGTTAATGATTGTATAATTTCAACTCAGCTGGAGTTTTTTCTCAGATCATAGTTATTGGTATATCATCCTGATTTTCTATTTAGTTTTAAGAATGAACTCAAGATAGGTATAGCAGAAGCCTGTTGCACAAGACCTGTGTAGGATTATCAGATAGTCACGTCAAGACTAGAGAAGCAGATGTTTCTCATGAATCATTTATATGGAACATTTCAGTTATTCTTGTGATGGAAAAAATGGGTAGGAATCAAGTTAGTTTTTACCATTCTTGCCTAAGAATCTTATCGTTTTCTACATTCCAGTTTAAAAATACATGTTAAGAATTGTCTACAAATTCTCCCACAGACAGACATTCTTCAGAATTAGAATTCAAATAGTTCTGTTTTTGATGGTTTTGATGAAAGTAGTCAACATAGTTATCAAAGACACCTATTATTCTTTGTTGCCACATGCATTAATTACAATGATTTAGCCATTTATAAAGGGACTTTCATATTTAATGCACACATAGCTTGGCAGTACAATGATAGTAAAAACAAACAAATAAATAAATAAATATGGAATAAGAAGTTTGTCTTTAAAAAAGTAAGTGTTTATGATACATTAAGGTTAAGCTATTTGCAGATTTCATTTTCACTCTTTTCAGACATAATTATAGAAATTAGATCTGATACTTCTCACCTATTAACTTCCTCAATTTGGACTTTGTTTTGTGTCATTAAAGTAGTATGTGATCTTTCATGTATAACAAATATAACAAGTGACAAGATACATAAATTAAGAAATAAATTCACATGGATTTTGACTCCACTCTTGGACAGGCACATCATTCCTGGGAATCTCATTCTTTGGCTTATTATGATAATTCCACATGGGATTCAACATTAAAAGAGTATTAATTCTCATTATCTCTTGCTAAGATTTTAAGACATTTCAGGGCTTATTTTTTCTGACATGGCTATAACCAACGTCATTTAAATTACGTCACTTATTTTCCTTGTGATTGAAATGCTCCCAAGCACATTTTGTTATTCTCATGCTTTGCATATCTTATATGCTTTTTCCCTGATTCTGATTAGCTTTAATAATAAGCAGATGTTTGTGTGAAAAGTTTCTCTGGACAGAAAACTGCTTTGATGCTTTTCCCCCAGGCTATGACTGTAGAAAATAGTAACCACCAGAAACTGCCCCAAAACCCCTTTTCAAAAATAATGCAGAATTTAAGGTCCAGAAGAGATACTGTGGACTAATCTTTCATTGCCACTTTCTGCTAAATACAATTATAAATCCTGAAATTAATGCAAGAGACTCCAGCATTGAAGTAAAAACACAGTTGTCCTCATTAGAAGAAGGTGACTCTGCGTTGGTATAACCCAGCCCTCAATATAACAGCAGAAACAAAACAATCAAAAAATATAAGAAGACAACCTACCAAATGGGACAATATATTTGCCAATGATACATTGGACAAAGGTTTGATCTATCTCCAAAATATATAAAGATCCTATACAACTCAACACCAGAAAGACAATCCAATTATAAAATGGGCAAAGGACCTGAATAGACACTACTCCAAAGAGGACATACAGATGGCCCATAGACATAAGAAAAGATGCTTAATATTACAAATCACCAGAGAGATGCAAATTAAAACCATTGTGAGACACCACCTCATACCTGTCAGAACAGTTGCCATCAATAAATCTATAAATCACAAGTGGCAGAGACGATACGGAGAAAGGGGAACACTGGTCCACTGCTGGTGGGAATGCAGACTCATGCAACCACTGTGGAAAGCAGTGTGGAGATACCTCAAAAAATTAAAAATGGACCTGCCTTATGACCCAGTGATTCCACTGCTGGTAAGATACCTGAAGAATCACAAGCACTAATTCAAAAGTATATATTCACTCCTATGTGCATTGCAATGTTATTTACAATAGCCAAGATCTGGAAACAGCCCAAGTGCCCAACATTAGACAAGTAGATAAAAAAACTCTGGTACATCTACACAATGAAATACTCAGCAACAAAAAAAGAAGAAAATCTTACCTTTTGCAACAGCTTGGATGGACCTGGAGAGTATTAGGCTAAGTGAAAGAAGCCAGAGAAAGACAAATGCCATATGATCTCACTTATATGTACAATCTAATGAACAAAATAAACTGAGAAACAAAACAGAACCAGAGGCATGGACACAGGGAACAGACTGACAGCTGTCAGAGGGGAGGAGAGGGGGACTGAATGAAAGAAGGTGAAGTGATTAGCCACAGAACATATATCAATGACCTATGGGCATGGACAACAATGTGGAGATGACCAGAGGGAAAGGGGAAGGTGGACAAAGGGAGACAAATTTGGGACACCTGTAATAGTTAATCAACAAAAATAAAGTAAAATAAATAAATCATTAGAAAATAAAATATGGTACATTGAAAACAATTTGTAATAAATATGTTAAATACAATTTTTTTACTCTCTATGTTTGAACTGCATAATTTCTATTTACCTATAATTGAGAGCACTGATTGTTCTACAGCTATAATCTGCTTGTACAAACTGAGGAAATTTATAATTTATATATTATAATTATCATGTCTAGAATTTCCATTTGGTTCTTTCTTACTATTTTCAGTTCTGCTGAGATCCTTTATCTGCTCAATCATTACTATTTACTTGTCCTTTAAATCTTTGAACACATTTGGCAGTCAAGATGTAGGCATAGGCAGACACACTGTGCTTCCATACACAACCAAAAGAAGGCCAACAACAAATTTAAAAACAAAGACAGGTAGAACTGCCAGAAAATCAAACTGCATGGAAGTCTGATAACCAAGGAATTAAAGAAGAAACATTCATCTAGACCTGTAGGAGGGGTGGAGATGGGCAGCTGGGGCGGAGAGGACTCACAGAAAGGTGGAAGCTGGAGGACTGGGTGAGCAAGGCAGAGGATGGTGGACCAGGCAGCTAGTAGACCTGGCAAGGCAGTGGCTGGCAGAGCCAGTGAGGCTGTAGCTGATGGACCAGGCAGTCCCACATTTGCATGCACATAAACTGGGAGGAACAACTGGGAAGCAACACAGACCACGCAACCTAGATTCCTGTGTGGGGAAATAAAGCCTCAAAACCTCTGACTGAAAAAACCTGTGAGGGTTGAGGCGGTGAGAGAAAGTCCCAGCCTCACAGGAAGTTTGTTGGAGAGACCCACAGGGTCCTAGAACGTACACAAACCCACCTACCCGGAATCAGTACTGGAAGGGCCCAATTTGCTTGTGGGTAGTAGCAGAAGTGACTGAAGGCTGGAAAAGAGCTGAACAAGTGGCATTGTTCCCTCTTGGACCCCTCCCCCACATACAGTGCCACAACAGAGCAAGGTGTGTTGCCCCACCTTGGTGAATACCTGAGACTCCAACCCTTACCATATAACAGATGCACTGAGGAAAAAAATGGCCCAAGTGAAAGAACAGATCAAAACTCAAGAAAAACAACTAAGCAATGAAGAGATAGCCGCCTATCAGATGCACAGTTTAAAACATTGGTAATCAGGATGCTCACAGAATTGGCTGAGTATGGTCGTAAAATAGAGGAAAAAGTGAAGGCCTTAGAAAGTGAAATAAAGGAATATGTGCTGGGAACCAACAGTAACAGGAAGGAAAATGGGGCTCAAATCAGTGGTTTGGACCAGAAGGAAGAAATAAATATTCAACCAGAACAGAATGAAGACACAAGAATTCAAAAAAATGAGGAGAGGTTTAGGAACCACCAGGGCAACCTTAAATGTTCCAACATCTGAACGATAGGGGTGCCAGAAGGAGAAAAGGAAGAGAAAGAGATTGAAAACTTATTTGAACAAATAATGAAGGAGAACTTCCTCAATCTGACAAAGGAAATAGACTTCCAGGAAGTCCAGGAAGCCCAAAGATTCCCAAAGAAGGTGGGCCCAAGGAGGAGAACAAGGAACACACCAAGGCACATCATACTTACATTACCCAAGACTAAAGTTAGGGAGAGAATCTTAAAAGCAGGAAGAGGAAAGGAGACAGTTACCTGCAAAGGACTTCCTCAAGACTATAAGCTGATTTCTCAAAAGAAACCTTTCAGGCAAGAAGGGGCTGGACAGAAATATTCCAAGTCATGAAAGTCAAGGACCTACATCCGAGATTGCTCTATCTAGCAAAGCTGTCATTTAGAATGGAAGGGCAAATCAAGTGCTTCCCAGATAAGGTCAAGTTAAAGGAGTTCATCGTCACCAAGTCCTTATTATATGCAATATTAAAGGGACTTATCTAAGAAAAAAGACAAAAAATTATGTCCGGTCAAATGACAACAAACTCACAACTATCAACAAGCAAACCTTAAAAAAATAGAAACAAACTATGCAAACAATAGAACAGGAACAGAATCACAGCAATGGAGATCACATGGAGCGTTATCAGCGGGGAGGGGGAGAGGGGAGAATAGGCAAAAAGGTGCAGGGAATAAGAAGCATAAATGATAGGTAGAAAATAGACAGGGGGAGGTTACGAATGGTATAGGAAAAGGAAAAGCCAAAAAACTTATATATACAACCCATGGACATGAACTAAGGGGGAAGGGAGTGCTGGTGGGAGGGAGGGTACAGGGTGGCGGGAAATAAAGGAGGGAAATGGGAGAACTGTAATAGGATAATCAATAAAATATATTTTTAAAAATGAACACATTTGTAAGCACTGACTGAATGTCTTTCTTGCTAATCCTGTCATCTGGATCAGCTCTTGTGCATGTGGGGTCTCTGACTCTTATCTGTGAGGAGTTTCCATACAGATTTCTGTAGTTAAAATTGATCATTTTCTCTTGTTGAAAAATAAGAAGAATAAGAGGCTTCATGTTGGAAATACATCTTTGGAATCTTAATGTTGTTCCAACAACAACTCTAGGCAGACCTGTGGCACCAGCAGGGGTGATTCTGTTAACTATAAATGTCTCAGATCTAAGCATCATCTTTTTTTTGTGGGGGTTGGGGGTTGAACAGCAAACATTTATTTCTCACAGTTCTGGGAATGGGAACCCCCAGATCTTTGCCAAAGGGCCAGAGTTTCCCTCACCCATCTAAAAACACTAGCAGCCTACCCTGTCCTTGTGAAGTGCTGTAGATGCTTTGTGGGCTAGAGTCTCCCTTCTCTCCCCTGGAGACAGCAGGAAGGACAATTTCTCTGAAAAGAAATGGCTTGATGGAATGATTACAGCATGAAAATCCCTTTAGCAATTGAGAGACACTGGGTGCATCAGTAGCTCTAAAAGGGGGTATTGAATATAACTTCCTAGGACAAGAAGTAGCCTATAGAAGCACTCTCTGTCTAGGAGGGCCAGAGTCTCTTATCACCCACCTAGATGTAACAGGCGATCAAGCCAAGAAAATTACTCCTACTGTCCTGTGCACTTGTGAGAGGTGGCATCAGAAATCACTGAGAGCTTTAATGGCACTTAATAAACCAAATAGACCAAGAGAACACTGAAACGGTGCTGGGAGCTAAACTGTCATTGAAATTGCTATTCAAAAATGTAGAAGTAGCTAACCTTAAAACAAGATGACTGCCACCTAAAAGAGAATAATTCAATAGGAGTCAGAGTTTTCCCTTAACATAATATTGAAGGTATCTAAGATCCAAAAAAATTATCTCATCATACTAGAACTACCATGCCAGAATAACTTGAATTAGAATTGAAGATCAACTGAGGCCATTTGCAAGATGAATCAGATACTATAATGATAGAAAATGATTTTAAAATAGCCATTATAAAAAATGCATCAACCACAATTACAAAAAACATTGAAAGAAATTTTTTACAAATCTCATAAAAATATGATATAACAAAGATTAAATTAAAATTATAAAACTGAGAAATATAATTGACATTTTTATTTTATTTATTATTATTTTTTAGAGAGATGGGAAAAAAGGGAGAAGGGAAGGGAGAGAAATATTGATCGATAGCCCCTTGTATGTGCCCCAGCTGGAGACTGAACCTGCAACTCAGGCATGTACCCAGACTGGGAATTGAACCATCAAACTTTTGCTTTGTAGGGTGACACCCAACAAACTGAGCCACACTAATCAGGCAAAAATAGACATTAAAAAATGCTGGCATAACTCAATAGCGGAAAGGAGATGACAAAGGTAAACAAAATAGTGAAGCCTGAATACAAATCTTAACAACAGAGAGAAAACAAAGTGAAAAGAAATGAGAAAAGACTCAAGTACCTCTGGGGCAAAAACATAAGATTCATATTTTTTGAGACCCAGAAGGAAAGAAATAAGTGGGACTGAAAGAGTATTTGATAAAATAGCAGTTAAAAACACACAAACTGAGTAAGACAATAAACACACATTAAAAAAAAACCCTGTTCATTGCACTGTTATTTAAAAGATTGGAAAGCAGCCCAAGTGTACATCAGTAGATGAGTGGATAAAACAACTATGGAACAATTACACAATGGAATACCACTTGCCTGTGAAAAAAGAAAATGTTACCCTTTGTGACAGCATGGATGGACCTGGAGAGCATTATGCTAAGTGAAATAAGCCAGGTGATGAAAGACATATACCATATGATCTCACTTATATGTGGAATCTAATGAACAAAGTAAACTTACAAGCAAAACAGAGACAGACTCATAGATAGAGAGGAAGCTGACAGCTCTGGAAGAGGGGTGGAGAGGGGTGGAGGGATTGAGCAAAAAGGAAAAAAGGCTCATGGACATGCACAACACTGTGTTGTTTCTTAGGCAGGGTCATCCGTGAAAGTGGAAGAGGGTATAAGGGAGGTAAATCATAATGGAAAATATACAATAAAAACTAAACTTAAAAAATAAAGAAGTGCCTGGCTAGTGTGGCTCAGTGGACTGAGTGTTGGCCTGTGAACCAAAGGGTCTCCCGTTCAGTTTCCAGTCAAGGCACATGCCTGAGTTGCAGGCCAGGTCCCCAGTAGGGGGCACATAAGAGGCAACCACACATTGATGTTTCCCTCTCTTTCTCCCTCCGTTCTACTCTCTCTAAAAAATAAAAAAAAATCTTTTTAAAAAATAAAGAAGTGTACAACTAAGTAAAATTAAAATATAAAAATTATAAAATACCACAAATTATCAAAATTTAGGAATGCGACTAAAACAGTTCTGAAAGGCAAATTTAATGCAGCAAATACTTATATTAGAAATGGTGAAGATCTTGTATCTTAAGAAACTAGAAAAAGAAGAGCATGGTAATCACACAAGAAGCACAAAAATAGAAACATTAAAGAGCAGAGATCAATAAAATTATAACAGGAAGACAATACTATAAACCTGACAAACCTCTAAGAATCAGGAAAAATAAAAAGAGATGGAACACAAATCATCAGTTTCAGGATTGAAATGACATAGTGCTACAGTTCCTGCAATAGGGGTGTAGAGCGGGGGTCAGACCATATTTCCTACAAACCTGGTTTGGGGGAATGGGGAAGCAGAGGCCTGCAATTGGGACATTCTCTGCATATCTATGGCAACTCCGACTGTTGCCATTCAGGGCTAGGGAGATTGACATGACTTTGACTCCTGTTGTAGCTGCAATGTAGTGGGAGGAGGGGCTTACACCACCTGCCAAGATGCAGAGTCTGTTCCCCTGCATCATGGAGTCATGCCTGCCCTGAGAAAGGATGGCAGCCAAGAAAATATAAACTGTACAGAGGAGAGGCAGTCATGAGATGGGCTTCTCCATGTGGCTTGGAAGGGAATAGGAGAGCCATGAGGGAGGCATGATGTAGCAGCCATGTGAGAGAGAAGTAAGCAAGCAGCTATGTAGTTTGTAGTCATGATTTCTCCATATGGCCTGATGCAGTAAGGAAGAAGACGTGTCTCTGCTTTAATCCTGCCTGCTCTAGCTGACTCCAGAGCCACCAAGGATTTCCTTGCAAAATGCTGTCATGCAAACCTGAACTGTATCTGGACTCTGGGCACATGTTTTCCTGGACACAAAGGCTGAGGACAACATATCCCAGATCATGAGAGAGCTGCTCTGTGAGGATGGCAACTCTGAAACCCACCAAGTGTACTTTCCAGAGGGATGGAAAACTGTTTGTATGGCCAGCTTAAGAACAGATAAGGAAATGGGGAACTATTGGGTTTGCTTTTGTCTTATAGCCTGATGGGGATCAAGGGAAGTGCTGGGTCTTGTGGGAAAGGAGAGCTTAGTATAGGAGTGCACTGAGCTCCCTAAGGTTGGAATATTGTAAATAAAGACCTGTTTCTTCCAATACTGATTGTTGGGTCATGTACCTAGGGGCCACCTGGATGAAACCCTCTCTGCTCGGTTACATTCCTTCCATTTATCCTATCCATTAAAAGGATAATAAAGGCATACCATAATTAATTTTACATTAATAAATTTAACAACTTAATAGAAACAGAACAATTCCTTAAATAAAATACAAACTACCAAATCACAATCAAGATAAAATAAATAATTTGGAAGCTCTGTAGCTATTAAAGAAATTGAATATATAATTAGAATAAACCTGAAGAAGAAATCCAGGCCCACATGGATTTACTGAAGACTTTCACCAAATATTTAAAGAAGAGAACACCTTTTTTTTTTTTTTTTTTTCAGAATTATTCATTTGCTTATTTTTTAATTAAAAATAATTACAGTTGATATTTGATATTATATTAGCTTCAGGTGTACTGCATAGTGGTTGACACTTCTATAACTTACCAAGTGGTCCCCCTGATAAGTTTTGCACCCACCTGGCACCATATATACTTATAATGTTATCGACTGTATTCCCTAAACTGTTCTTTACATCCCTATGACTATTTTGTCCCTGCCAAGTTGTACTCCTCAATTCCTTCATTTTTTTTCACTCAGGCCCCCAACTACCCTCTTATCTGACAACCATCAGTTTGTTCTCTGTGTGTATGAGTTTGTTTCTGCTTTGTTTGTTCATTTATTTTTTAATTTACTTCAACATTATGAGTGAAATCATATGGTACTTGCCTTTCTCTGACTTATTTCACTTAGCACAATACCCTCAAGATTCATCAATGCTGTCACAAATGGTAAGATTTCCTTTTCTATGGCTGAGTAATATTCCATCACATATGTATGTGTACCAAATTGCCTTTATACATTCATCTTTTGATTGGATCATTTAGTCCATTTACATTTAAAGAAATTACTGATAGATATGTAGTTATTGCCTTTTTGTTTTCTGATTGTTTTTGTACTTTTTCTTTGTTCCTTTCTTATTGTCTTGCTCTCTTCTTTTGTATGTATGACTTACTCCACATCACAAAGCTATAAAAAATGAAATTCTCATGATTTTTTAGAAATATTTGGATTTTTGTGACAAATCTGCTTAGTATATGAATGTTTCTCTACTGTTTATATACCATCTGATTTTCATTTGTCTCTTGAATTAGGTTTCTGAAAATAATTAGATTCCTATGTAATTTTTGGGATCTCAGTTATCAATTGGTGATACCTCTAAGAATATATTTATTGTCACAAATATGTATTGATCTTTTGTGAGCAATCAAGCACTCCAGTCAGGCTTATTAGCTGTATAATAATTCTTTAAGCTTATAAAACAAGAGCCTATAAAATAAATGTGCAATAAATATGTCAGGTCTGTCCAGAAAGTATTCAGCCAAGCACTACAAAAAACAGAGACATTTACTAAAGGTGATACAAGATACAAGAAACATTTTACACAGGATGATGATGCCTCAGTCCCCTTCAAAGTAGGCACCTTGGGACCTCACACAGTTCTCCCAGCGTCATTAGCAACTGCAGTATGATGTTCCTTCTGTTCTGGTAGCAGAAACTGTGGAATGAATTTTGACATGACACATTTCATGCCAAGACCCTGCACCAAAATCTTGGACACAGTAGTTTTTGGAATCCCGAGATCAGCTTCTAGTTCTCGCACTGTCAGTCATCGATCTTTGTTGATTGAAGACCAGACATGTTCAGCATTCTCAGGTGTTCTGCTTGTTGCATGCCTTCAAGAATGTGGATCATTTTGAACAGATTCTCAACCATCTTTGAAGCATTTGTGCCATCCTTTTGTTTTCACTGTACTCGTTGCATTATCCCCAAAAGCCTTCTGAATTATCTGAATAGTTTCCTCTGAGGAATGGTCAAGCTTAATGTAAAATTGGATGCAGATTTGTTGCTTTACTCACTCATTTTGAATTCTACGAGAACACAGCACAAATGCTTACTCAATAGTGTCTACCGCCCCCACTGACAAGTACAGTGAAGCCATC
Organism: Anoura caudifer; assembly: GCA_004027475.1. Lineage (NCBI taxonomy): Eukaryota > Metazoa > Chordata > Mammalia > Chiroptera > Phyllostomidae > Anoura > Anoura caudifer. The sequence continues at coordinate 84,519 of PVKU01006248.1, forward strand.
ATTATTCATGCATGCACATGCCAGTCCAGCCTCCTTGGCTGCCAGTTACCTCAATGTCATACAAACCATTCTCCTTATATTAACAATGGCCAGACTTTTTCTGGTCAGATCTCGTATGTATAAAATACAGGGTCTGGCACAAATAACTCCCATTTTTTATTACCAAATCTTTTATTACAAAATCATAAGCATGTCATTCTGTAACATACAATACCACACTCAAGCACACCATATGACATTCTAGGAAAAATGTTCAAATTAAAACTATAAATTATTACACCCATATTATTACCCCACCAACCACACTCCACCAGGCCTTACTTTTGCCAGACCCTGTATTTTATCACCTGGAGCAATAAACTCAGCTTTGTCTTATCAACAGGTTTAAAGGTGCTATTTTCAGTAAGCAAGCATTGGGAAACAGGAATGCATGTTGAAATAAATATTTTGTATTTTATTTCAATGGATTTAAAGTGTCTGGTTTTTTCACATCCTTCCCTCTTTATCAACTATAATGAAAAATCTAAAATCTAAAGCCTGAAGAGAGTGAAAGTGATTAAGATTGAAATTTTGAAACAGGTTGTTGTCAGTGTTCTGCTGCCAAGAATTTTGTGAGGCTGATTCTCCCCTCTGAACCTTTGTGATTATGTGCGCACCATATGGAGAACCTCCTCAGTGTTTCATTTTGAGAAAAGACATTTTACCCCATAGTTTATCATTTATATTGCATACACAAACATACATTCAGCCAGATACTTTTGGAAACACTTTTAATATATTTAAAAGTACAGAAAACAAACTAACAACATTACAGTCCTCGCAATAACATTTCCATACTACCCAGAGTTGACAAATGCTTCTATTGCCATATTTGCTTCAGATTAAACAAAACATCAGATCATCTTAAAATATCCTTTGTTTGTCCCCAATGCTCCTTCTCTGGGAGCAATAAACATTATGATGTTGGTTTGTATCCTCCTTGTCAATTTTTTTAAAAAAGGTAGTTTTGCTGTATATGTTAATATTCATTAAAGATTTATGTGTCTGTTTTATAAATTTAAATTTGTATTGTAACTTCATACTGCCTCTTTTTCTACAATTTGTCCTTCAAAAATTATGTGCTAAGACTGTATTTGTTTTTAAATATGTGAGTCAGGATAGTAAGCAGCCAGGAAAATTCTTTGGCAAGTGGAATGGGGAAACTGAGGCAGATGACTGATTCAAACTGGCCTCATCCAGCACCCTGACTCACCTGTCTCCTTCTTGCTTGCATGACCACTCCCTGCATCATTAAACCCTCAGGACAATGAGGTTCTGACCCACATCCCATAATCCCAGGAAGAATGCCTCCGGTCCGTTGATCACACAGAAGGAGTTTTGGTCAAACTAGGGATAACATCCAGTCTTCAGTTGTGCTTCAGCTGCAGGCCCAGAAAAGCAGGAAAACCATACTGAAGTAATGCCATGGCTGCCTCGGGACCAACTGCAATGACATATGACCCCCTGCCCTGGTGCTGACCCATCAGTAGAGACCACAGCCTATATACTCATTTTGATGAATCACATATTAAAGGAGACACCTGGAAAGCTGATGAATATTCTATTGACATCCTACCCTGAGATCTTCCTTATAATCCATACCTTTAAAAAACAGCTAAAAACCCTTAGGCCAAAGGACCCAGCTTGCGCTTGCGCTTGCGCATTCTCTCTCTCTCTCTCTCTCTCTCTCTCTCTCTCTCTCTCGCGCGCGCGCGCGCGCGCGCGCCCACTGGCTGCTATCCACCTTTTCTTTCCTAAGGCACACATCTTTCCTTTCTTTCTCCAAGGGCCCTCCTTTTGCCTCTGTAACTTGTTCCCTGAGTCCATGCAGCCCAGCTGGCTCATTTCTCCTGCCTCTGTGAGTTTCCTTCTAAAGGGCCAAGGTGGCCTCGTCTAGGTTTGACTCTTCCTCATGTCTCCTAAGGGCAAGGCAGCTCTGCCTCAGCTCACTCCGGTTGTCATCATGATCTTGCCTCATCCACCCTAAGCCCGCCCTTTGTCTCACTATCCCAGCTTTAATGAACGTACTCTCAAAGTCACCTGGACTCTTGCTGTGAAATCTTTCCTGCAGAGGTCAATGAACCCTTCTGCTTTTCCTTCCTTCTGGCCCTGGATTTTAAAAACCTGGGGAGTTTTTTTTGTTTTGGCTCAGAGTTTTCTAAAATGGAAATGACTCTCACCCATGTGCATGCTGATCTACCTCATTCTTGACAAATTCCTGGCAAGGGTGGAATGAAATGAACAGTTAGTACTTAATTTAGTAAATAATCAAAAACTCATTTTGGCTTTTTTAAATCTGCTTTTCTGGACATCTAACAGTCAAGATCTCTTTTTTGGCTTAGCTGAGCTCCTGACTATTAATAGCTATAATTCTTCATTCTTTGAAAAAATAGTAAAATGCAAAGTTTTATGTATATTTCCTTTTATGCATGTGTGACATTCTCCACTCTATATAACTACAAATGGAAATATTTAACTTGCAAATTTTATGCAATTTTAATTTCACTAGATATTTCCTAATTCATATCAAAAGGGCTGCATCAATTATACTTTCATCAACAGTGAATGAAATTTCCTAATTCTCTATATTGTCTTCAGTACTAAGTATTGCCTAATTTTTTAATATTTACATCAGTTTGATGAGTGTGAAATATATATAATTTTGTTTTAATGTTTTCACTTAATCATTAATGATTTTGAGTGTATATTTTCTCATATTCCTTGACCATAAATAACCAAAATTTGATTTGACCCAAATTTGTATTTCTTTTTCTACAACTTGCTTGTCCATGTGTTTGGTCAATTTCTTGTTTGAGGATTCTTTTTATTGACATGTTGGACTTCCGTTATGTTTCAAATGTATTCTCCCCGAATGTGGTTCATTGTTTATATTATATTTTGCTATTCAGAATTTACCAGCACTTTATGAGTTGTATTCTTTGTGTATCATTTAATCATTTCCTACCTTGAGGTCATAAATATTAAAAATATTATTTTTAACACTAATTTGAAAGAACATAAGCACCCCTACATTCATCACAGCATTATTTACAATCACCAAGATATAGAAGCAGCCCAAGTGTCCATCAGTAGATGAGTGAATAAAACAACTCTGGAACATTCATACAATGGAGTTCTACATAGCCATACAAAAGAAGACAATTTTACCCTTTGCTACAGTATGGATGGACCTGGAGAACATTATGCTAAGTGAAACAAGCCAGTCAGAGACAAATGCCATGTGATCTCACTCATATGTGGAATGTAATGAACAAACTGAACTAACAAGGAAAATGGGGACAGACTCATAGATGGAGAGCAGATGACAGCTAGTGGGGGGGAGGTTAGGGGGTGGAGGGATCAAGCAAAAAGGAGAAAGGACTCATGAACAGGGATAACTGTGTGGGGATTGCGGGGGAGGAGGATACAAGGGGACTAAATGGTAATGGAAAAGTACAATTAAGATTAAATAAAATACATATTACTTTAATATTTAAAAATTTTATTTATCATATGTGTGCTAATTATTAGTTATCTATTGCCACATAACAAATGATCAAAAAATTTAGCTACTTTCATCATGTCTGTTTCTTTAAGTCAGGACACTGACAGAGCTTAGCTTGCTCCTCTGTTTTAGGGCCCTTCACAATGCTGCAGAATCATTGCACTTGCAGAATCAAGGTGGTGGGTTCATCTCAACATTCAATCAGAGAAAGGTCTGCTTTCCAGATGCATGTGGTTGTTGGCAGGATTCATGTCCTTGCGATGTGTTGGAAGGCCTCAGTTCCTTTTTGGCTGTTGATCACAGGTTGCCCTTGTTTCTACTATGTCACATAGTTCCTCTTGCCATATTTTCATTGGTTGGTATTGATTAGTTATTAGAGAGTCACCTAGAATGAGACTGGTCCTTAACTACTACCAAATATGAACCTGCTGTTTCAGCAGGCTTATTTCATCTAATTGTCTCTAATATTTACTCCTATCTTTAAACTTTTTTTTCCGACTTTTCTCCTTTTTTTTCTGGTAATCCAAATATTATCATTGTTTCAGAGCCTCATTTATTTTTCACGTGGACTGGAAAGCCCATCTTATCTCATCCAGTTGCTAATGATCTTTTGTTTATCTAAATTATTACATCTACTAAAGTACTTAATACCAACGAAGGTTTCTGACATCTTGGCTGTTCTTGGCCTTTACAACTTCTAATGCTTGCCATGTGAATTGTCAATTGGGTTTATTCAGCTTTGTATGTTAATTTAAAATTATCTTAATTTAAAGATAATTTTGTGTTAATTAGCATTATCACAGATAATGTGAGATAATGCTACACTTGAAGTTTGGATTCTGTCACGTCCAATTTACAGATAAGAAAGCTGAGCCTGAAAGAAGTGAAATTAGTTTACTGGGTGAGTGAGTAGCTAGTGAGTAGCAGGGTCCAGATTTGAACAATAATGTGTTAAATTTCCTGCCATGTTGCTTTCATGTTTGAATCTTCCTAAGTTTGTTTGTCACATGGGGCCAGAGGTTGTAACATAAGAAGTGGTATCAATTTGAGATGTAAATTGAATTTCGCATTCTAAACCTGGCAGGAGATGGCAGAGCTTCTAGATGGAGCTAGATTTTTTGTTGCAACTCTGCTTTGGGAATGAGACAAGACTTTGGAGGTTTCCATAATCCTTAAAGCTGCACATCTCAAAGGAATATGAAGACAGATTGGTAGAGAGTATAAAGGCACAGATGTTCTTAGGCTGTGGTGTTTCTTGATGAAAGGAGAAGGTTTTTCTCATTGCTGTAATAATCTTGTACATGATGTTCTGAGAAAGCTAAGAATCTGAAGGCTCATGCAAACCACAGTGTCCAAAGAGCTGCCTGAGCCTGGGAAGCATTTTGCTCATAGTGGGAATGGATTGGGCCTGGCAGGAGAGGGGATAGAACCAGCATTGCTTCACCGTCAGATTGTTTTTATTTTGAACTCAGCAAATAGCAGATTTCCAGCTTCAAGCCCATGGTTTTCATTGACCGCGTGCCTTGTGTTTTATTATCTAGTTACATTATCCTTTAAATTTCATAATTTTTTAAGAAAATACCCCTGAAAAAGTTTGTGTTGCCATGTATATGACAGTATAATGTGTTCTTTAAAAGACAGATATATTTAATGGAGAAATACAGTTGTAATTATGACATACTCTAATTCTGATTAATAAGGGTCTGGCAGAAGTGAGGCCTGCTTGAGTGTGGTTGGCAGGATAATAATATGGGTGTAACAATTTATAGTTTTAATGTGAACATTTCACATAAAATGTCACATAGTGTATTTGAGTGTGATATTGTCATGTTACAGAATGACATATGATTCTGTAATAATCATGATTATGATTTTGTAATAACAGATTTTGTAATAAAAGGGGGCATTATTTGTGCCAGACTATGTATATTCAATGATTTACAATAAATGAAAGTGCATCTTCTCTGTCCACAATATATTAGTAAGACTATCATCAAGATAGATACTACATTATTTCAAAAGTCAACATACAAGGTTAAAATGGGTCAGATCTTCCCTTGGGAGCATGAAGCAGCTTGGGAAAAGAGTTTGTATTTCTCATTATTTAGCATCTGTGCCTTTTTACTAACAACAACGCATTTAAGCAGCTAGAAGATTAAGGCATTTATTTCAAATGATTACTTTGGGTAGACATACAGTAGTTAAATTTTCAAGATTATATTGGGTTGGCCAAAAAGTCTGTTTAGTTTTTTCCATTAAATAAAAGACACATTTTTCATTTTCACCAATAGTTTTACAAATTTGGATATTTTGAGTATGTCGGCTCTCTCCTGCATGGTGTAATGTTGATTGTTCTCAATTAATGTCTTGGTTTGATCACTATCAACGGCAATTGGTCTACTCCACTGTGGGTTATCATCCAGAGAGAAATCACAAACCAGTTCTGACACATTCAATCAGTCATAGCACCTTCTCCATACACTGCACAAATCTTTTGTGTGTGTGTTTTAGTTGTGTTTTTACCTTTCTTGACACATTAAAGCATAATGTGCTGAAAATGTTGTGTATTTTCTTGTCTTCAATATTAAAATGGCTACACAAAAATTCACCAATTTTATATTTTTTTTAAAACACACACTGATACGACAGCCATCACAATACAATCTAACAAAAGTATTTTGAATGAACATAAAGGCAACTGAGTACCACTAGAACTTTTTGGCCAACCCAATAAATCAGTGAACTCTGTTTTGGTGTCTGCTCCCTTACCCATGAAAGTAGTTTCGTTAAGGTTATTGTAATGAACTCATAATTTACATTTTGTTTTAATCCATATTCAGAAGACTTTTTCATGCAGGTAATAATTTGTTTAAAAACTCAGATTTTTCTAGTGAATTTACACAACCTGAGAGAGAAAGATACAGGTTCTGAGTGAGCAGGCACAGCCCAATCACTCTAAAGGAGGGATACCCACATCCTTTTCAGGGGCCATTTCCCAACATTACTGCATAAGCAGGTGAACATGGAGGTTGCACAATAAATTTCATTTTAATTATTTATGGGAAGACCTGTCCAGATGATCACTGCTTCAGGGAACTCACCTGACCCTCTTTATTATGTTAAATATTTAAGGCGCCAATAGAAAAAGAAAGTATACATAGCCTCGTGTCCAGTGTGTATCCCTGAATCACTTTCTCTGATTCAGAAACACTTTAGGAATCAGTGAAAGATGAATAAATGAGGTCACTAGAAACACACCAAAGGTGACAACTGAATAAAAATTGCTGCTGCTTTAATCTTAAAGTATTGAAGAAAACAATTCTGCTGAGCTTTAGTGGCAATATATGTGCTAGAAGACTGAAGTCAAAAGTCCCTAAGGTATCTGAGATGCAGAGAGGCCACATGAGAGTTCCCAAATTTTCTTCCCTCAAGGGTGAAGAAGAGATTCCTTTCTTTAACTTCACAATATCTAATACTAGGATTTGGGATAAAGCCCTTGACTGACAATTGAAACATGTTTTAGAAGAATGCAGCAAAGCACATGTCTAAATGCACATTCTCCTGGCCAAAAAGCTATTCTAAACAGTTAATTTTGACACTAGTCTGGAGTGTTCAAATGCCCACTTCTGATTTTTGTCTCTGGATTTCACCAGAGGTGTTAGACTCAGCCACATCTGAAGCTGTACCTTTAGAAAAATTCATAGATTTTGTAGAAAAAGTAATGGAAAAGAAGAAAGATAAAAGAGGTAACTGCTTAAACAGCGAAAGGTACTCAATGAAATTTGTATTTGGTCTCTGTATTTTGCTTCCCCTCATTTCTCTTTGTCTTTTCTGTCTCTCTCAGCACTTTTTTTGTACATCCATCATCACAGCATCCAATATCCACATACTGATTCCAACTTTGCAAATGTCACATTTCACTCCCCTCAGACCTACCATTTTACTATTCTTTAAGTAGAAGACAAGCCCCGCTTGCTTTCTTTGCTTGCTATCCAAACTTGCCTTTGTGAAATATGATGCAAGATTAAACATTTTTCACCCCACATCCAACTATTTCTTCCCACCTCTAGTGTTAAACCAAACTGACCAACACAACTATAATGCTTGCTAAACTAAAATCACAGATAAGAGTACCAAAGCCTCAGTTTCCCCATACCTTCTGTGAATTTGATCAGCGAACAAGTCTCAGGGCAAAATTAAACTATGATCTTCCTCAAATCTACCTTGTGGGATTTTTAACATTCTTACTCTTCCTAGAGCTGCTGTCAAGTCACAAGTTTTCAATAAGGGCTTGAGCTAATGTCTTTTCATTAGTATTTTTTTCCCACCTGCCTCGATTCTCCTTACCTCCACACCTAGTTCTTGGTTACCTATTGTGATTTGATGAATCAATCAAGGTTGTAAGTCAATGATTGATTACCAATGGATAACATGTGCTTTTCCCCTGAAGTAGCACAAATACATTCCATCAGGGGCCAGCCAGAAACTCAGAGCCTTAAAATAGAATATAGGAATCTCAAACAATTTAGCAGACCAAAGAAGGGAGATAATTGAGGGCAAGAAATAGTCTATATTCAGTCATCAATTAGGCCACCAAAGGACTGCATTTCTGGGCACATATGCATTTATCTTAGGCATCTGTCATTTATTTCAGTCTGCAAGGGAAGATTTCCTCTAAGGAATTGAAGATTAAAAAAAAAACTAGGGCAGAGACAAGAAAGCCACTTCTTTATTTGAGCACCTTCGCCTCTCATTCCCAATAGTGCAGTATCTGTAATACTGCCTTTTCCTCGTGGGAATATCATCACATATGTAAGATTTAAAATCTTTCACTGCAGGTCTCTAATTGGATTTAAGACAAACGTGGCTTCAATACCTACAATCAAGTATATTTATGTGTCATGTGCATTTAGCATTCAATTTATCATACCTTAAAATAGGCTACTATAAAATATGCTGCATATTTGGGCATATTTTAAAACAATCGACTCATTAAGTGTAGAAAATTTGTCTTTGTGCAATTTTATTACCCACTTTATTAAGTTTCTATGCCTTTTTATTTCACCTTTAAAATTACCTTTAATCTAACTACAGAGGAATTTCAGGTTTTTACTGCATGTGGATTTCCTGCCCTAGCTGGTATTTAATAACACATTCTATTAACTTGCTTTATGGTACATGGTACAGTGTTAAAAATCTAAAAAGATATCATTAAATTCAAGTTAAAAAGCAAATAGTTTGAAAACAATTATCAGGGAATTTCAAGAAAAATCCCTTGAGCTGCAAAACAGCTTAAAGAAAATAAAATTTTAAGTTAATATTTTTATACATAATGTTCCATTTTCACAAGCCTTTTCTAGGAACAGTTAGCAATGTGAGCTTACTCTTTGATCAGTTCTGAACAGCCACAAAATTCACAATTATGAATACAAATAGTTGTCATTGCTATAGCCAATAAGATGTGTAAATATCTACATACCCCACATTAACTGCTTTGAAAACATTGCTTGATGTTTTCCTTGAAAACTTCTTTAGTAACTAGTTCTGTAATTGAATTAAAACACTTCATTTCAAAGTAATTGTTTTTTGATTGAATTACACTTTTCCTTCCAAACCAAATTTGGGTCTGCAATGGGTCTTTAATGGCTGGGATGGATTCACTCTTTGCTTTTAGCCTCCCATCAAACTCATGCCGGTGATGAGATACTGATTTATAATTTAAATCTCTCTTGAGGGAGACAAATGTCAGCTCCTACCTGGGCTTATTTTAACACTCTGGTGGAAAACTTGATGACGTTGTTCATCAAATTATATATCAGATAAATGATTAAATTATTACTTTTTATGATGACTTATTTTAAGAAACATTTTTCAGACAGAAGAATGGTTAGAAAAAAAATTACCATATTCTGAAATCATCTCATAATTGTGAGTATAACTACATCCATACAGAAATGAGACCACCATAGATAGACAATATTAGAAGATAATTCCAAGATTTTTTTTACATCTTGTTTTTTAAAGATTGTATTTATTAATTTTTAGAGAGATGGGAAGGGAGGGAGAAAGAGAGGGAGAGAAACATCAATGTGTGGTTGCCTCTCATGCATCCTCTACTGGGGACCTGGCCTGCAACCTGAGCATGTGCCCTGCATGTGCCCTGACTGGGAATTGAACTGGTGACCCTTTAGTTCACAGCCTGTGCTCAATCCACTGAGCTACAGTAGAATTAGCCTAGCCAGAGATAATTCCAAGGAACTTAATCTCTTGAGCATATTTGTTTTCCAAGTTTATTGAAGAAAAAGTTTGAAAATTCAGCCCTGGATGGTGTGGCTAAGTGGATTGAGTGCCTGCCTGTGAACTGAAAGGTTGCCAGTTGGATTCCCAGTCGGGGCACATGTCTTGGGTTTGCAGGCCAGGCCTCCAGCTGGGGGCATGTGTGAGGCAACCAATTGATGTATCGCTCATACATTGATGTTTGTCTCCCTCTCTCTCCCTCCCTTCTCCTGTCTCCACAAATAAATAAAAAAATCTTTAAAATTTTTTAAAAATAAAAAAGGAAAAAGTTAAAAAATTCAGTGATTTTTTAAATGCAACAGGTTTTTATTCAGAAGACATCTTTAGAATACATAACAAACACATGTTTTTCAATAATTGCTGTTACAATTACATGCTAATTTCACAAAACTCATGAACATCAGAAATTGATTTATAGTGACACATTTTCCTGAAAAATAATTATTCAATGTTTGTTTAAAAGAAAGAGAGAATAAAGAGAAGGGAAATTTTTATTCTAAAAGTGTTAGCTTTACTGACTGAAACATGTTTTTCAAAGTATTTCATCAGTTAAAAGGCATCATGAACTGAAACAAAATATTGTAGAATGTGTTTGTTAACTATAAACTTTGATAATTAATCTCCAAAATTTCAAACTGATTATTCAGTTCTACTTTACGCACACTAAGACCTATATGAGGGGAGGGCTTAACTTTATGGAACAAGTTCTAAATCAATGAGAATTTTAACATTAGGTTATTTGTGTCTGTTGGACATCCATAAGGATTTATGGTTTTTCATGCTAAAAATACTTTAAAGGATTTTTATTACCGTGAGTCTGCCTATACTAGTGTAATTGTATGAAACTCTAAGGGAAAGGAAAAAACATTTAAATCTTAAACCATTATGTAATATGTGTAAGATAAAAGTGATCTGAGTTATTCAGCTACTTAATGGCATATGCATCTAAAGATTATTGGCCACAAAGTTCACAAATTCTTCAACTCTTTCCAGTTCAAGCACCACCACAAACTAACCCCATTTCTCACAGCAGCAATCTATAAATTGGTTTTCCTATATCTAATCTAGAAGAGATTATTTCTCTTCTAATCTAGAAGAGAAATTTGTTGCTTGAATTATTTGACTAATACCAGTTTCTCCCATTAAGCTATGAGTTTTCATTAATCAGCAGGGAACTGATTTTATACACAAACACACACATAGATGCATAAATACACATATATACACACATATGCATATGTGTGTGTATATATGTATATGGCACATGGTAGGTCCTCAGTATTTGTATTGATAAATGAAAACAGAATAGACAATAAGTAAACTTGAATAATGTGTCATACAGTATTTATTAACCTTTTGTTTTTCAAGATGATGCCTAGATATTTCAGTGTGCCTTTCTAAATCTAGAAAAATTTAATGGTAATACTGTGTTACTTTTAAGAGCAGGAACAATTAAAGTTTTATTGTATTACTTAATTGTGTTCCTGCTATAAAAATTTATTATAAAGTCATTGTTCATGCATTTTCTATACATTGTTGACACCTGTTGGTAATTTAGTTCATCATCTTTCATTCCTTGGGGAAAAGAAACTAGTGTGTTTATGTAAAATTATTGTCAGCAGTTTCATCTCTTTCATGTATCTTAAATTAACTACTTTCATCTTCACAAGAAAAGGCCCTAATTCTAGCTTTAGAATTTCATCTTTTTCATTGTTCTTCCAAAAGGTTCTTAACCTCTAATATGCTTCAAATACTGAGGAAAAATGTACAAACTAAAATAAAAGTAATCACAAACTAACTTTGAGAGAGACACCGTAGTTTTATATGAACAGAAGTTTTGTTCTGTTTGCTGTACATTGACACCCTGCCCTGTTTGGGAGGAAGCTTGAAGTGACTAAAAGATAATGTCATCACAAAATAGTCTAAAGAAACTTTAGAGCCCTGGGATTGATACGAATTAATAACTCAAAGTCAATCATCTTAGAAATAATTCTATTTGGGTTTATTTTTCCTCAGCTGCTTTTCTTTTATTGTCAAAATAAAATCATATAGAGTAATATGATTATCTGTTTGACTATGCATACATATTTCTCCATTAAATGATCTGACTTCAGAATAATTAGCTGTCAGCTTTTCAAAATATCTCACATCATGTTTTCTACTTTATGTACAGCCTTTCTAGGCTGAACTGAAAAATGTGCTACATTAACATGACAGCAGCCTGAATGCCAATGAAACAATAATGAGTGTTTTGCCACAAATCTGTACACAATTGTTAAAGTAGAAAAGTTACCAGTACTGTGACTTCCACTCACATCCAAAGCCTGGTTTATGATAGGAAACTTAACTAAATCGCTTCAAACTCTTGCTAATGATACAATGATGCATTTCTCTTGACTGCATTTTTTGCTTTGCTTTTTTGACTGGTTAATCCATTTTGTGGCATATTTTTAAAGCTTAGCCTCTTTGCAGGGGAATTGCTTTCCTTTTCACTCTTCAAAGCGAGACAGGATGTCTTGCATTTTCATCAGAAAATCACAGTTTTTTTTTAAACTATGCAAGCGTTGAACACAGAAACTATCACTGATAGAACTCCCTTAACACATATTCATAATTAAAACAGAGTGATTTTCTATGACACATTATATTGTATCATCAAGATTCATAATACTCTGCCTGGATATATTATTAAAAGCAAGTGTAAAAAGAATGAATCCTCCTTCATTTTAATATGTAGAATTTTACTTCATCATAATTTCCAAGGTGGTTATTCCAAGTCTTCATTACAAAAATTCTCTGCAGGACTTCAACTTTAGCTGTATACTAAGGAGCCAACTGGAGAATTTACTTGTCTCTAGAGGATGAAGCCAATAAAACTATCCAAGAGAATCAGCAGGGACAGTTTCCAGATGGAAATTCCATCTGCAACCAAATCCTCCTGAGCACAATCACAATGGAAATAACAGAGCAGTTTTTACTCTAGAGAATGTTACCCTTATTGCACTTGAAAGTTTAGAGTGTCCCCTGTTTGTTTGTGGTTTGTTCCCTTGCTTAAATAGGAAGAATTGTTCAACTGTTTACTTGTTTGTTGGTATCAAATACATATAAATTCAATTTTCAGAGGAAAATTCACCTGCTTAGATAATTGTAAAGACTTCAAATTCTGAATGCACATATGGAGATTTATAATTACCACTGGAAAAGTTCTGGGTCATGTTTTAGAAAATTGTATTATCAGAAATGCATTACAGAATTTTTTCAGAGAAATTAGTTTAAGGAAATCTGTGAAAACATTGGATTATAATAAAAATGACAAACTCTCCTGCTACTCAATGATAACTACCTATAGGAAATTTCAATCACTATTAAGGATCTATTTCATCATCTCAAATTGCTTTGCCTGTATCTTTAGCCCTTACATGTGATCAGTTCACATTTAAAATGCCAAAACAATTGGAAAAGATAAATTATTACAAAGGTCGTCATTCTCACAAACTGCAGAGAGAATGCATATAATAGTTTTATGTGTAATACTTTCTTTCTTTTACAGCTTCATGCAAATTGATCTTTCTAATAAGAAAGAACTGTTACATTTAAATTAATATATGGAAGTGGAGGAAAAAGAACATGGGTGTAAGATACAGATGAAGAAAACAAAGTTTCAAACATCGTAATATAAAAGTATGGCTCCAACGGTCTTCATTTTGGGAATGATGGTGGTGATGATGATGAACTTGGGTGGCACTCTTATTCTTACCTTACATAACAACAATCTTCCCCTTGTAGTAGCATGGGGGAGGTAGGAGGCAAGAGAATAGGAAAACAGAGAAAGGGTAATAAAGACAGGCAGAAATACTACCATATTTATAGTTATATGTATAATGGAGTGATTTATCCATGTTTAATTACGAGCAAGAAGTGAGGCAGCAAAAGAAGATTTAAGGCTTGTCTCCTCATTAGTCCTCATTCTTATCCTGAACTCTTCCTTTTGTACTCTAAGATGAACATTTTAAAATACTACATGGGCTACTCTTTTCTAGATTTACAATTTGCATTAATATATATAGATAAAATTATCATTATATAAACAAGCAATTCAAATCTTGAGGAAACAGGTATGAAGCAAGTACCTTAAGTGCCATCATGTTTTTCTCATTGTTTTTGCCACAATAAATCACTTGAAAGGTTTCTTTTAGTACAAAAAGTATCCTTGATCCAACTCAAAAAGCATAGGAAATTTATAATCTAAAGGATAAATATCCTGAGTTGCACGAAGATTCGTAGTGAAACAAATAGATGAATAAAAGCACATTGATCAAAGTATTCTTTTCATATGCTGCCTTTTTTCATCTGAAAAATAACTTATGTTGTTAAGGTTTATGTTTATGTTTATCATCTGCCACTAACTTGATATTGAGCTTCCCAGTCTCCAGAACTGTGAAAAACTAATGGTTGTTATTTATAAGCCACTCAGACTCTGACATTTTGTTATAGCAGCCTGAACAGACTGAGACAGTCTACAAGGAAGAGTCAATTTGATGCAGCTGTTTCAGATATGACTTGTTTATTTCTTCAGAAGTGAAGACCTGAAAGCACATAAACAAATAATTCCCAAATGATGGAATGAAAACAGACTCTACATAAAAGTTAATATCTAAAGAAATACACATTACAGAAAAAAATGTAGATTTTCAATGATCAGATTACCATGTTTTGTTCATAGTAAGAATAATCAAAGCTGGTAGATGTAAGGGAACAAGGAAATCCTCTGATATAGTTTTTAAAGAATGCATTGGTACAGCCTTAAATATATACCTTTCCTCTTCACGAACCACTTAAATTTAAGAATATATTCTTAAAAAAGTAGAGACACATTTACAGGCAAAGGTACAAAGATATTTATAGCAGCAGATTTTGTGTCATGGAAAAGTAGTGAGTGTTTAAATGTTCAAAAACTGAGAATGAGTTAAATAAATTGTTAAACACACAATGCTCTACCATGAGAATCATATTTTTGAAGACAGTTATTGTTCATCCACTCAAAAAAACCCAACAACCTTGTAATGGCATCATATCAGGTAAAAAATATGCAGGAAATAAGACTTTAAATATATTACCAAAAGATCAGTAGTTGCAGTTCTAGAAATCTGATTCAATATCATTAATTTTCTGAGTCTGTCACATATTTGCAATTAATATGCATTGATTTGGTAAGTAGTAAAATTCTATTAATATTTAGAAAGCAAATTAATGTATTGCATTGCTAGCATTTTATTTACCAAATGATAGGCTTGGGAAAAATCTAGGTGGTGTTGGTGAATCTTGATATATGTCTTATGCAGCTGCTTAATAAGGCCTATTGCTCTTGGTCTTATATTAAGATGGATGCTGGAGCTGGAGATATTCTCTGAAGATCTCTTATTGGATGAGTATCCATACACAGCTAAAATTTGGCAACAGATTTTAAAATTTATATATATATATTTTAAATTATGCTTGCTTTTTTCCTGTTATCAGGTTATTAAAATGAAAGGAAATCCATGATTTGGCAGCTTCATCATAAGAGGAAAAACCTTATCAACAAAATACTTTACTTCTTTAAAACACTCTTTTCAGTAGTTCCCATTATTTCCATTGTTATTGTAATCAAGATAATAAAATAAATCTCCTTTGCCTTAAGAGTGACTTCATTCTCTATTCCCTTTGCTTATGTAGTTAGTGGCGGAATTTTTCCAATTTAAATCCAACTATAGACACAAGATAAGAATATGGGGCCAATATATTAGAAAGATTTGACAGATTTTCCTGTGTGGTTTAGAATTCCTCAGATTCCTTTTGGGCCATTATTTTTATTTTTATTTTTATATCCAATGGCTTCAAGATCAATTGTGTAAGAAATTCTTAATGAGAGTATGAGAAAATATGAATAATAGCAAAATCTTAGAAACATACTCTTAGATTCAATGTAGCTAAAAACTCCTTTGCTACATGTAAGAAAAAAGATGAGTACAAGGGATACATTCCAGATTATCAAGAAAGAAACTTCATTCTCAATTTCCTATTTGGGTCTCTCTCAATAACAGAGAGGTGAAAATCATAAATTAATTTAGAGTCCCCAAAGAAATTTAGTTTAAAAACAAACCCAGAGCTTTTGCAAACAAGCCGACATATTCTGAGAAAAACAATGGTAAACAGTATATAAGGTGGGGTTTTCTTTGGTCACCTATTGCCAGGTACCAAAAGCCTAGATCTGTTGTTCTCCACTATCTGAAAGCCTCCTCTTTTCAGAAGACATCTCATTTCATTGGTAATGAAAAGAACAGTTATTTATAGTGAAATTAATCTAGGCCAATCCTACCAATAAAAAATAATGTTGAAATTTAGGGAAAAAAAGAAGAGATAAATACATACAGTATGATGATATGATGGGCACCCCTACAATGACATTAATTTCAAAACACTTAATATGGCCCCTTCCAAATAGGGCCCATAGGCCATATGCAGCCCAGGATGGCTATGAATGTGGCCCAACACAAAATCATAAATTCACTTAAAACCTTTTTCTTTGCTCATCAGTTTTCATTAGCATTTGTGTATTAATGTGTGACCCAAGAAAACTCTTCTTCCATTGTAGCCCAGAAATGCCAAAAGGTTGCACACCCCTGCTACAATATCATTTCCTGTGGATCTACCACTAGTGGCAAATCTTCTCAGTTTTTTATTAGAGAATGTTTTCTACTCACTCTTATTATGTTCTAACAACTTTATTTGAGTTAAAATTTATATGTTTTGCAGAGTTCTCAAAGCAAGCTTCCAACTATTCGGTCTTTGGCCCATTTACACTTTGGCCCATTGAGTACAAAATTGGAAGCAAAACATATCAAATGCTTCCTTATATCTCCATCCTCGATTCTTGTTGGTCCTGTGAATCAATTATTTTTTTAAATTACCCTGTGAATATCAAAGTCCTTTAAATAAGAACCACTATGTTATTGTCTTCAACTAGTAGGATATTATTTTTTTTATGATTTTAATGATTACTTTTAATACTTGAAATTCATGTTCTTGGAAATCCACAACAATGTTTATTACAAAGTTACATTGGGGTGCTTTTTTTCTTTAGCTTAGTGCTATTATTTCTAAATGACTTTTCTGAGAAAAAACATCAAGTGTTTTAAGGAACACATAAATTAAACTTTGTGATTGTCTCAGTTCTCTAATTAACAACACAGTGTAAGTTAAAATAACTACAAATGTAAATTCTTCCTAGTTCAGTTTAGTATTAATACTTCAGAGGTAATCTTTGCATTTCTCAGGAAAAGCAGGAAAAAATTACACGGGAGGTCTGTCCAGAAAAAGTCCAGCCATTGTTAATATAAGGAGAATAGTTTATGTGACATCGATGTGACCTGGCAGCCAAGGAGCATGGACTGCAATGCCCATGTGTGAACAGTGACTTCACTGTACTAGTCAGTGGGGGTGGTAGGTGCCATTGAGTGAGCATGTGTACTGTGTGGCCATCACATTCAAAATGACTGAGGGAGTAGAGCAACAAATCTGCATCAGATTTTGCATTATGCTTGAACATTCTCCATGAAATCTATTCGGTTGATTCAGAAGGCCGCAGCAATGCACCTGCTCATGCATCTCATCTCATGCAGAGTTTTTTGGCAAAACATGAAATCACCCAACTCACCCAGCTCCCCTACAGCCCAGATTGGGCAACCTGTGACTTCTAGCTTTTCCCAAAAGTAAAATCACCTTTGAAATGGAAGAGAGTTCAGACCATCGATGAGATTTGGGAAAATATGACAGGGCAGGCTGATAGCAATTCAGAGAACTGTGTGAGGTCCCAAGGTGCCTACTTTGAGGGGATCTGAGGTGTCATTGTCTTATGGACAATGTATCCTGTATCATCTTTTTCAAGAAATGTCTATGTTGCATATGAAATGGATGGATACTTTCTGGACATACCTCATATATACATTTAATTATAAAAAGAAGCACATCTAGTTCATATAATTAAAACAATAAATTTACATTGTTTATCCTTTAACTTTAACCATGCAAGCACTTGGTATTTATAACATCTAAATGAGCCTGTCTGTGGTTATTATGTACAATTCACAAAATCCATACATTTGCCATCACACCATAATTTTGTAGAACACACAAGCACTAGTAATGGATATTATATGAGATTATATGCCAACAGTCGTGAATTCTTAATCCCCTGAAAATTAATCTCAGGGATGAATTTAAACTTCCAGGACATATCAAATAAGCTGTTATAGGGGAAATTTAAATACTTTTGCTTATGTTATCTTTGAAATAACTAGTCTTCTTTCATTTTTTCACAGCTAGTCTGTGAGTCTGTCTCTATTTTGCTTGTTCAGTTTGTTCACTAGATTACAGAGATGAGTGAAATCATGCGGTGTTTGTTTTTCTCTGACTGGCTTCTTTCACTTAGCATGATGTTCTCCAGGTTCATCCATACTGTCACAAATGGTAAAATATTCTTGCAAAGAAAGAATTGGCAACTTATGTTTGCTGATCACAGTAAAGACATCCTTTTGATTATCTGTAAATTAGGTAGCATTTTGAGAAAAAAATCTATTTTATTTTTGTCTGTTTCAGTCTCACAGACATGGCTCAGAACTCTAAGTGCACTTGTGTTATAGTACATTGAGTGGCCACAGGGGAAACAAAGCAAAGACCTCACCATTGCAATGTAACAAAAGCACTTAATACAGGAAGCTTGAAGCAAAGGAAGTAGCCCATTAATACCTCTGGGTATTTACTCTCCCCCCAAAGCTCCCACCACCTTTGTCCATTAATCAATATGGAATCCTCTCCCTCACCATCCTACATAAGTCCTCAGAAGAAAGGAGCGCACTTGCCAGCCTGACCTTTGGTTGCCCTTAATTTCACTGCTCTTCCCCTGCTTTGCCCTGAACCTATGCCTTTCACCCCCTCACCTTGGCAAGACACACCAATAAACCCTGCTTGCCCACTAATAGATTTACTGAGCTGTAATTCTTTAAAGCATTAGCAAGAGCAACCAGGTCTCTCCTGGTAACACTTGGACATATTCCATATGACGAAAACTCGCCTTGACCAAACTTTAGAGAGGTTCCAATCAGACCTCTTTTTAACTAGGCCTTAACCTTTCCCCTCCCCTCCCTCCTGTCTTCTTGCCCACCTAAACTAGTTTTAGTAAGAATCCTGTTAACTAAGTTTGGTGAGATTCCTCCTGCCCTTGATATCTGAGCTGATTGTCCTGGTCTGCTTTCATCAAGAATCCTGCAAGTAAGTTTAGCAAGAGTGCCTATACTCTTGGTATCCCCTCTGAGTAATTTCAAATCCACTGACCCCTTCACTCTGCTCCTTGACTATAAGTCCCTAGCTGTGTTTACTGTATTGAGAGTAGAGCCTGATATGGGGATATTACATTCCTAGTCAAGACCCTGAGAGTAGAAACTACCTACACTAGTCTAGAGAGGTAGAGCTCTCTCCAAAACTCTGTGGACATGGCAGTGAGGAAGAAAGACTAGGCAGCATGAGAATCTGAGATCCAAGAATTAAGATCTTGAGGATGCCACTAAATTTTCATTTGGTCTCTGCAGAGAAAGGGTGTCCTCTTCAGTGTGGGTCCCACCTCGTGCCCTGAGATGCTGGGAGAGGCTCTGGCCACCCAAGATGAAGAATGGAAATAAATGAGTTGGAAATCATTATCTTACTTGTTTTTGTTAAACTTTCCTAAATGTGTGTACAGCTCACATGTATTTCAATGTTTAATATTAGGAGGATTTTAGGTCTTTATTTAGAATCCAAAGAGCTTTCCAAGTTCTATAAATGAGAAAAAAACAAGGTTATGACATGCTCAGAAAATTTGAAAAATTTTATACAAAGAAGAATGTCAGACATAGAGAACATTGTTATATTGTGCCAGGTTTATTAAACTTGCCTTGAAAATTCTGATTTTACTTTTAAACAATATGATCTTTCCCAGTATAAGAGATCTTTCACCAACTCCAGTTGTCACTGTTTTTCAGGGTTTGTGGCACATCTAGACAACTTTATACATCCCCTGAGGCACTGCTGTAGTTGTTTCCAAACCAGGACTATGATAGCACTGACCCTGACAAATGGAATTAAAAAAAAAAACACTTTATGGGAAATTTCAAACATAGAGTAAGGGGAATGATACAACGAGCCCCTGTGTATGTCAACAGTTAACTGACAGGGACTCTTGTGCCATGGACATGTCCACAGGTGTTCTTGCTCCCCTCCACGCACTGTCATTAAGCCAATTTCAGACATGATGTCACTTTATCCTTCCATATTTCCTTATGGATCCCAAAAAGATAAGAGGAACTCAAGAAAACATTATCACAATACCATAATCAAAAGTCATTTAAAAGTCATTATTTAAAAAAAAATCCTTAGAATTAAAATTTGCTGAAAAATCCCTTTGTGAATTTTGCATTTCTAAATGGTAAAAAGGATTTCCTCTGGAATTGGTCAATTATTTTAGGTGATTAATTATAGATAATTATGGGAATACTTGCATTACACATTTTTAATATAAAAATGGCCCTTTATAGGGTATTATTATTATTAAACAAGACCACTGAAAAAGACCAGTATATTTTTTCAGCCACATCATTGTAAAATTAAATGAAGCACATTTTGTTAAAGTGATAGGATTCAAGGATAGCATGCAATAATGAGCTGTTGCTTGATGCACTGGATTTCTTTTTTTATAATTGGTCCAAAATGTGTTATAAATCCATGGCAAAACAGTTTTTCATCTGAATATAGAAATTTCCAAACTCTTGTATCACTCAACAGAGTAATACACATTGTCATAGAGTTTGTATACATGGAAGTAAAAAAAAAAAAAAAAAAAACCAATGTTCCTGAAAAATATAATTATCACCATTGTTGAACTTTTATATATGAGGTAAAAGAAGGATATTTTGTGGCAATAATGCTGTTGTTATTATTTTTTATCCTCACCCAAGGACCTTTTTTTTCATTGCTTTTACAGAGAGAAAGGGAGAGAGAGAAACATCAATGCGAGAGAGAAGCATAGATGGGTTGCCTGCCATATGTACCTGAACCAGCAATCATATGTGTCCAGACTGGGGACTGCACACTTTTGTGCCTGGACCAGGGATCAAACCTGCAACCCAGGCATGTGCCCTGACCAAGAATCGAACCTGCAACATTTTGGTTATAGGATGATGCTCCAACCAACAGAGCCACACTGGCCAGGACACTAAGTTATTATTTTAATAGACTTAATATTTTTAGATAACCATTCTATGTCTTTACGTGCCCCTAAGGCAGAGAAAATTTATTCAGAGTCAACTTAACTGAAAGCAATAGTCATCATTGGTGGCATGGATATAAAATTTGTCCAGAGCAATTCCTCTGAGCTAAATAAAATTCTCTTGAACTTATTATTTTATCTTTGTTTATATTTCCATAGTTTTATAACACATTACATGGGTTATGGGTGTAAAAGTGGACAATTCAATTTTACTACAACAAACGGGAAGAAAATAGAGGTAATTTACATAGCCTTTAAGGTTCATTTATTATGTGCAGCAAAATGATAAAGGGGAGAACAGACCCAGTTGTGGTGGGAGGGGAGCATCTGCATAACAGAAAACATATTCACTATGTGGATTTGTTTTAAGTGAATATCAGAACCCATGAAATCATGGTCTCTTGTGGTGATATAACATTGCAAGAAGGTGGGTTGTCTTGTATTTTTCAAAGAGAGATGTCTAAAAATTGGAGTAAATTCAAAGCATATTTTGTACCTTCATTCCCTAGAAATGCATATGGTTCCATGGGCATAGTAGGCAAACAAATCCATAGGAGAATGAAAAACAGCCCTCCAAAGATGTCCACATCCTAATCCTTAAAACCTATGTAGATGTTAGCTGATATGGCAAAAGGGACTTTGCAGATGTGGTGAAGTTAAGAATCTTGAGATGAATGGATTAGCCTAGATTA
This sequence comes from Anoura caudifer, assembly GCA_004027475.1. Lineage (NCBI taxonomy): Eukaryota > Metazoa > Chordata > Mammalia > Chiroptera > Phyllostomidae > Anoura > Anoura caudifer. The sequence continues at coordinate 106,390 of PVKU01006248.1, forward strand.
TCTGGAAAGGACCACTGTAATCACAAGGGACCTCAACAGAAAAAGGCAGAAGGTCAAACCGAGAAGGTTATGTAACAACAAAAGCAGAGAGAGAGAGACAGAGAGACAGAGAGACAAAGACAGAGACAGAGAGACAGAGAGAAGCTAAAGAAAACAAAATTGAATCATGTTATGCTGTTGGATTTGAAGATGGGGGAGAAGCCTGCAACAAAAAAATTCAGTACAAGGTACTCTAAAAGTGGTATTTTGTAGAAATTGTCATTTTCTACAAAGAAAGGAATGCAGATACCTCTAGAAACTATCATTTTCAAGAAAGAAGCAAACGCAGGGACCTGTAGAAGCTGACATTTCTAAGAAACTGGCATGTTCGAGAAACAAAGGTATGCAGGTACCTCTCAACACTGTTTTTAAATATTTTTAAAATTAAATTTATTGAGGTTTCAAGTGTACATTTCTATGACACATAATCTGTATATACCATGGTGTGCCCACCACCCAAAGTCAAACCTCCTTCTATCGTCACATATTTGACCCCCCTTGTCTTTTACCACCCCCGACCCCTTGCATCTGGTCACCACCACACTGTTGTCTGTGTCTGTGAGTTTTTGGTTGTTTGTTCACTTGTTGCTTCCAGTTTTACATCCCACATATGAGTAAAATTATATGGTTCTCAGCTTTTTCTGACCGATTTATTTCACTTAGCATGGTATTCTCAAGATCCACCCATGCTGTTGCAAATGGCAGTATTTCATCTTTTCTGATGGCTCAGTAGAATTCCACAGTATGCACATACACATCTTGTTTATCCACTCCTCTATCAAAAGACACTCTGCTCAGGGAAAAGGCCTTTCATGTAGCAACATGATTCACAGATCATGTGCCCTGTAACCCCACATGAAGGGTGAGTGGAGGCCACTCTGGCAGGTTCGGGAAAGTTGATCGCTTTGTGTCTCTGTCTGAAATGTGAACTGCCAGACAACCATATCCACGCTCCTGTGCCGTGTCCTTGCCCAGGTCTCTGGGCTCAGCCGCAGCTCCTCCTGCC